>JAVHLV010000469.1:0-41809 GCA_036785495.1 Colletotrichum neosansevieriae
AGTATTATTAATACTGTAATATACTGTGTTATATTATATAGTATATTATTAAGTATTATTATTTATTATATATTTTATAGGTCTTATTTATAAAGGGTTTTTGAGATATTTAAATAATATCTTATAATTACTTAAGTATAAGGTTAAGGAAGCACTTAACTTTAATCTCTCTAAGCCTATTAACTATATAGTAATTACTAATTTTACTATAGTAGTGAAAAGATACCTAGAGATATTTTATATAACTCTAATACTAATAGAGTATATACTGCTTAGATTAGTAACTAAGATAACTATTACTATAATAGCTAAAGAAAACTATATATATTATCTATTAAATAGATAAGGCTACCTCTATTATATATTTCTTTAAAGGGATATATATATAACTGCCTAATAACTTTAGGGAAAAGTTACTAAAGTATAGATAAATAATTTATAGTTATTTACTAATACTATATAGTAATAGTATTACCTTAATACTCTATATTATAATTATTATATTAAGCTTAAATATATTAAAGGATATAAACTAGACCTTATACTACTTTTTAGAGAGAATAGGAAGATAGGAGGCTATAAGACCCTAAAAACTAATACTATAGAGAATATAGAAAATATAGAACTATAAGCAAAAAGTAATATTATATTCTAAACTTAGAGTTTTCTAGTAGTTTCTTTAACTCTAGAAAAGTATTATTAGTTTAGATAAAGCTTTTTAAATACCTTAGTACTCCTATTTCTAGACTTAATCTCAGAAAGGTATAAAACTTTAACTTTATAAAGAAGTAGATTAGAGCTAATAACTAAACTCTTTCTATTAAAACTTAATAATATTAAAGATCTTATAGTAAATATAAATTATTTAGCTAAAAAACCTCTTAATTCTAAGATAGCTAAATTCCCTATACTAAGTAATAGCTAAACCTATTATAGCTAGCTTAGTAGATAATAGTTCTAACTAGGCCTATTAGTATAATAGTTTCTACTAAAGATATTAGCCTTACTAAAAGAAATAGAACTAGTTTTGCTAAAAGATAAAGAAATAGTTTTACTTAAAGGAAAAAAAACCCTTAAAAAGAAAATAACTAAAGTGGAACTCCTTAAAGATATAAAGCCTAAAGGTTCTCTATAGAACTAGAAGTAGCTAGTAGTATCTATAAGTAATTTAGGTAATAATAGTAATAATAGTAATCTTAATAATAAGAAAGGCTGAAAAATAAGCCTAGAGGTAATAATAGTAAAGACCTATAACTATTAAGTAAGCTATAAAGGATAAGTAATTCTAGTAAGATCTTAGATAGAATTAGTATTAACTAAGACTTTCTCTCACTCCTTATTACTACTAATAAGAATAGCTTAGTATAAGTAATATCTAGAACCTAAAATAGTAAATTAAAATAATCTATACTATAGTTTAAGATTAATATAATTAGCTTATTTAATCTCTTACTATATAATAATAAAGTGGATAATATATATATTAATAGTAGCTCTAAGATAGTCTACTAAAATATTTACTACTTTATTAATACTATTAATAGCTATATAAAATCTAATAATAGTAACCTAGTAATAGCAGCACTTAACCTTTACTATACCTTACTATAATATATATTAGATTAGTACTATATAGATCTAATATAGAAAGAGAAGGCTAACCTCAAAGATCTATTATATAGACTATTATACTAGAAAGAATTACTTCTTAAATACTTCTATCTTCTATATAAGATTATAAAGTCCCACCTAGTAAGGAAATAATATACTTTATATAATATATATAAATACTAAGATATTTAATACTAAATAATAAAAATTACTTACTTTTATAAAAATACTAAGGAAACTAAATAGAAAACGCTATTAATTATATATAATAAGATAGATATAGAGCTTATAATTAGAATTTCCTAACTAAATAGAAATATCAACTATAATATATTTATTATAGATCTCTAAAAGATAATACCTAGTTAGTATAAGATAGTAACTAAGAGATTATAGCACTTATTAGTCTAGCTTCTAACTAAACTATCTTAAACTAGAACTATAGAAATATATACTATATAGGGAGAACCTTTAAGGAATATCTCCTTATCTAGTTACTACTCCTATTATCCTAGATTTATAGAAGCTAGACTATTATTATCTACTCTTCTAAAATCTATATAATAAACTATAAATATTTCTATAAAACTAATATCTATATATACTAAACTAAGCCTATTATAAAAAGATATTTATTTCAATTAGCAATAAAATCTAGAAAGAATATAAGATTAATATAATTAATATATTTAATATAACTAATATCTATAATAACTTAGTAAGGCTACAGTATATAACACTAATATAGCTAATACTAACCTATAGAAATAAAATCCTATATCTTTCTCTAAGAAAGGCTTTAATTATATTTAGTATTATAAAGCTAATAACTCTATAAATAAGGAGGAATCTATTATTAGTATAGATAATAAGGATAATAAGTAGAATTAAGAAGACTATACTAAGCAAATTAATATAGCTATATAACTTTTATATTATAGCCTATAAACCCTAGAGTATCTTCCCTAATATAAATATAAGTACCTGGTATTTAATACTAATATATTTTAAAACTTACTCCTTAAAGATCTAGGAGTTTACTTATATAATATTTATCTCTATTAGTCTAAACTATACCTAGACTTTAATAGAATCTTTACTTATTAAACCTTATTCTCTCTCTAGTCTAATATAATAATTCTAAGCTCTATTAAGCTATAGTAGTATATTAATATATACTTATACTAATATATATATACTAAGATTATTATTTATACTTATTATAATAGATAACCTATTATTATATATATTAATATAGAAGCAGACTATTCTATAATTAGCAAAGCATATCTCTACTAATTCTATATTCTTATAAGATACTTAAAGGTCTTTAAGCTTTAAGATATAGAAAGCTTAAAAATAATTACTTAGATAACCTTTACTATCCTTATATATAGCTAATACTTAAGCAGTAAAATAGTAATAGCAGAACTTTATATAGGTATCTAGCTTATGCTATATCTTAATACTAGCCTGCTAATAGGCTAAGATTTTAATATCCTAAATAGAGTTAATATCTTAAACTTAGAATTATATATCTAAATTACCTTATATAATAATCTTTAAATTCTATTATAGATCTACTTAAAGGTCTCTACTAGAGTATATAATATATATGCTTTAAGAAATATAACTATTATATTCTATAATTATTTAATAATTTAAGTTAATATATTAAAGAGGGTAAAATAGAATCCCTTCTATTTAGCCTAAAGCATAAAGAGTATATATTTATATATATAGATATATTTCCTTTTATTCTAGTAGTTAATAATACTTCTTACTCCTTAAAAATAAAATATAGAATAAAGCTAGAAACCTTACCTCTATTTAAAGCTAATAAATATCTTAAAATATAATTATATAACTACTTATAATTAGTATTCTTACTATCTTTAAAAAGGTAGCTAACTTATTACTTTATATTTAACCTTATAGATTAGAAATTATTAATCTTAGTTTAACTCCCTAAAAAAACTCTAAATAAAAAGATCTACCTTATTAAACTAGTAAAATTATAATTACCTTTAGTCTAAGAAGTAATAAAGAATAACCCTATACTAAAATAGGCTAATATTTATAAAGAAAATATTAACCTTAATAGTAAGGTTAAAATAATAAAACTAAAAAGCCTGCTAGCTATTATTACTAAGAAAAGTATTTATATCTATAACTAAGATAATAATACTATTTAATACCTTAAAGAGGTTATATCTTATTACCTAACTATTTAGAAAGATTAGAGCCTAATTAACCTCCTAGAAAACTAATATTTAAAGGTTAAACTTATTAATAAATAGTAAAATATAAATATTAGTTAATATTCCTATTTAGTTAGTAAAGAAGATAAATAGCTAATAAATAAAACCCTTAATAAGCTATATATCTAATACTAAATAGAATAGGATAAATTAGAGCTAACCCTCTTTAAAGCCTCTATATTTATTATATAGCAAATTATTAATAGTAAATAGAAGAGCTATATAGTTATAAACTTATAAGTATTAAATAAAGCTGCTATCTCTAATATATACTTTATACTACTTTAATAAGATATTATTAAGTAACTTTAGGGTAAGCTATAGATTACTATTATTAATACTTAATTATTCTTCTACTAATTTCTTATAAAAAGGAAACACTAAGACTGCTTTACTATTACTAGCTATAGAGAATAAGAATAATCTAAGGTAGCACTAATAGGCTTTTATAACTTTCTAGTATATACTAAATATATTATAGATAACCTGCTATAGCTATATAAGGAATTTGCTTATATATTTATTAATAATATTATTATTACCTTAAAGAACCTTAAAAGCTATCTAAAATACCTAGATACTATACTAAAGTTATTTACTACTATTAGTTTATCTCTATTTACTAAGAAATCCTTTATAGAATACCCCTTTATTAAACTTCTTAGCTTTACTATAAATACTTTTAGCCTGTTAAATATATAAGACTAGACTAATACTATTTATAAAATTAAATATCTATATAACTTATAGTAACTAGAATATTAGATTAGAGTAACTAGCTTCCTCTAATATATTATCTCTTATTATAGTAGCTAAATTAAACTATTATAATAGAGAAAAATAAGCTTACTAGTAGATATATAAGTATAGTATAAAGATAAAGGAGTATTAAGAAAAATCTTCTATTAATAAATATACTTTAAACTATCCCCTAAAAAAATAGCTAGCTTTAATAATATTAAAGAATTATTAATAGTAGATAATATATTATTCTACTATAACCCTAATAAATAATTATTCTTTTAGCTTAACTTATTAAAGAAATATAGACACTTAGTGCTTATCTTCTAACTTACTAATAGCATTAAATAGAAGCTATATAACTCTATTAAAAGAATAAATATTCTGCTAATTATCTATATTAGTAAGGTGCTTAACCAGGCTAAATAAAAATACTAGCTAATAGAGCTTAAAGTTACTTACCTTATATAGACTATAAAGAAGTATTAACTATTAATTTAATTATTATAAAAAGACCTAACTATTATTCTTATAGATTACTTAGTAATATATAATATTATTAAATAAACCTCTTTATAGTTAGAAGATAAAATATAATTAAATCTATAACTTACTCTATTATCTAAATATCTTAGTTAATTCTTACTTTTATATTACTATATTCTAGGTATATTAAATATTATTATAGATATCTTATTCTAACTCCTAACTACTAAAATATCTATAGAGAATATTAGAGAACTTAATAAGATATATAATAATATGCTAATAGAAGTTAACTTTATAATAGAAGTAATACTAGATAATAAATTTAGAATATTACTTACCTAATTCTATTTATATTCTAAATTATAGAAAAAAGTATATAAGATACTTATTAATAAGACTAATAATACTAAATTAGACTTTATACTTTATAATAGACTGCTTTACTATATTAACTGCTATACTAGAAAATAAAGACTTTATATATTAAAAGAACTAGCTACTTCTCTTATTAAAGAAGCTTATAATAATTACTATTATTTTAATAAAACCTAAGTATAGAAAGCTTTAATAAGTACTTTTATATCCTATATCTTTAATAATAAGTAGTAAGCTATATTACTAACTACCTCTATTATAGTATATTAAATATAGATAGGTTATTACTACTAGGTATAATATAGCTAATCTTAATACTAGTAACTCCCTTTTATACTATTATAATAGACTTTATTATTAGACTTCTAGAAATCCTATTATAATATTCTAGATATAAATAAGAAAACTACCCTCTACTTAATATAGTCTTAACTATTAATAATAAATTCTTAAAAGCTACTCTTCTAATTCCAGGATATTTAATATATATAGTAGAAATTTAGAGCTATCTCCTCCTTTATAAACTTTAAAGAGGAAATTAGGAAATCCTAAAAGCAATTATATTAGATTATAACTAGAAGTTTCTGTTAAAATTCTAAATATCCTTATAGATAGAGCTAAATATTAAATTAAAATTTTTAGCTATATATTATATATAAATAGATAGAATATTAGAATATAAGAACTAAACTGTTAAACTAGTAATTTGCTATTTTATTAATATCTTAGAAGAAACCTAGGCTAAAATGCTTTCTAGCTTATAATATAACTTTAATAATATATACTCTTAGATTATTAGATATTTACTAAACTAACTTCTTTATAGACTTAATACTAATAATATATTAAATATACTAGGAGACTTAAACCTAGAAATAAACTGCAAAGTCTTTTAGGAGAAAGCTAAGATCTTAATTATAGTAGCCTAGCTATATATAAAAGAATAATATAATAAGAAGTATTACTTTATTACGTTTTAACTTAGAGATTAGATATATCTTAAACTAGGTTTAGGTTACTATATCCTAGGGTAACTAAATATAAAGTATAGCTATTAATAAATTCCCTTTAAGGTTCTTAAATAAGTTAGTAAACTAGCTTATTAACTAGATATTTTACTAAATATAAATATCTACCTAGTAATATTAGTTATCTAACTAATATTAGTACTAGCTCCTGGAACTAACCTATTTAACTAATAAGATAACTATTAAGGACTAGTTAATATTAAAGAAAATAATAAAACCTACTAGCTAGAAGTATATAAATATTATAAAATTAAAAATATCCTAAAAAAGAGAATATTAGCCTAAGAAAAGATCTAATATCTTATTAAATAGAAGAGATATCTACTAACTTATATAGTCTAGATAGATAAAGATACTATAAATATAGATAAACTAATAGAAGCTTTTAAAAATAAAGATTAAGAAATAAAAAGACTATAATAATAAGTATAAGCTTAAAGACTAGCTTAGATAAGTAAAAAATAAGTATTTAAGCTTAGTAAAAGATAGAAATAAGCAAGATATCTAAGAGAAAGACTATAAAAGACTATAATATAAGATAAAGAGTAATAAGGAAACTAATATAAATAATAGCTATAATAATCTTAATATCTTAAATAAGTTATTTAGCCTAGAAATATTATATAGCTAGAACCTTAATATTAAATAGCACCTTATCTATAATTATCCCCTTTATAGCGTCTATTTTAATAAATATATCTATAATAGTAACTACTTTAAGAACCTTTATAACTTTAGTAGCTACTCTTACTTACTACTATCTCCTACTTATTTCCTTTAATTAATAAGAAAAATTAGCAGCCTTTTTATATATATAAAATAATAATATATTACTTAGTAACCTATATAGTTATTACTATCCTCTCCCTTAACCTAGTATTAAGAAAAAATTTTATATATATACCTTCTTTACCCTCTATATTACCTATTAATACCTTTATTAATATAAAAGCCTCTCTTATATTAATATATTTATTACTAACTATTCTATTATCCCTTTATTATATCTATTCCTATTACTCCCTTATTATACCTATTATATCTAAGATATTTATTATCTAGAGTATATATTCTATGCCTTTAAAACTATTACTATAGTATATACCTAGTTACTACTTTAATACTACTAGTTAATATACTAAATATAGTATATCTAAGATTAACTCTATTATCCTTAATAGTATCTAATATTATCTTTCTAGTAAATCTATTTCTATTAATAAGCCTAGTTACTATATTACTAACCTCTAAATCTATAAATATACCTTAAACGTTAAGTATAAGAAGTATAGTAACTATAAGAATATCCTAGAAACACTATATATCCTTTATTTCAGAACAAACACTTACCTTATTTCTTACCTATAGCTAACTAATACTAGTATATTTTATTATAATTTCTCTAATCCAATAAGTATTAATAATTAGCTAAATATTAACTAAAACCTATAAAACTTATAATACTATAATCCTACTTATATTACTAATACTAATAGTCTAAGTATTCTAGCTAACCTTAAGACTAACTCTAAGTTACTTAGTAAGAATAGTAGTAATAAAAGTAAAGAGAGCAAAGATAGTATTAAATATATTAAGCTTAATTAACTCCTTAAACCTAATTAATATGTTATTATTAATACTATAGCTAGAAATAATAGATCTAATACTAAGATAACCTCTATTTCTAAGAATAAGGCTATAGCCTTAGCTATATCTAATATAGTTAATATCCCTATCTAGCCTAAGTAGGATATTATAGTTATTAATATAATATATATCTATAATAAGTAAGTAGATATAATTACTAAGTTACTCTATGATATATAAGTTAGCTATAACACCTTAATTAAGGTATATAATATTAATAATAAAGAGGATATTATTAAAGTGCTTAATATTATTAGTATATATATTACCTATACTATAGATAAGTTTAAGGTTATTACTATAACTATACCTTACTCTTTAGTTTATAAGAACCCAGGCTTCCTAGACTCTAACTAGTATTTTATACTAAAAACTCTTAATAAGTATAATATATCTGCTATAGGTCTTAACTAAAGTAATATCTATACTATAACTACTATAGCTAATATATTTAGTGCCTTTAATATACCTGCTATATATATTATGCCTAGCTTATTTATAGCTTCTAGCTTCTTAGCTGCTCTAATTATTATTAATAGTCTTTATACTAACTCCCTAAAGAGGGTTATTATTACTAACTAAGCTGCTATAGCCCAGGCTACTAGATTTTACTAGCTTACCTGCTTCTATACTAGCTTTATAACTATATAAAGCCTTATTACTACTTCCCTAGTATATATTATAGTTATTAATATTACTAAGCTAGTAATTACCTAAGGCTATAAGTACTATAAGATCTATGTCTTAATTTAGGCTAGATATACTATTATTAGTCTATTTATATATATTAATACCCTTAAAGTATTTATTATTAAATATATTAAGGGTAACCTAGAGTTTAGCACTATCTCTATATTCTTTATTATAAAGAATATACTTTATTATAACTTTTTTAGTATCTATACTAAGAGTAATAGTTATATCTTATAGACTATAATTAATAGTAATAACCTTACTATTATTAATATCCTTATTAATATTAAATTTAGTAAAAGTAAGGAGATATTAGATTATTAGTATAAGGATATTAATAGTATCTAAGCTATCTATAACTATATTATTATTCTTATAGTATCTATTACTATTATTAAGGAGCAGAGTAGTATAGAGAGCTTTCTAAAAATTAATAATACTACCTACTAGATATATATTAACTACTTTTAGAAGGATAAAGCATTTATAACTACCTATTAGATAGATATTAGCTAGCTCTCTATAGCTAAAAATAATAATAATAATAATATTAAGGAGGAGTATATTAATATACTCTAACTTAATAAGCTTGCCTCTTCTACTAACTTAACCTAAGCATAGTTATAAAAGTAAATACCTTTATAATATTTACTCCTAGTATGGAATAACTATAGGTTTAATTAGATAGAATATAGAGATAGAAGGGTTTAGGTAGAGAACTAGTAATAAAGCACTATAGTTAGTATATTATATATTAATAGCGATCTAGGCATAAATATTAGTTTATATACTATATTATAGATAATATAATTTTTTTATTATATAGGCAATTAATGCGTTAAAGGGATTTAACCCCTTAAGTATATAGATAGGCTTAAATATGCTTAATGCGTTTAAGCTCCTTAATATACTAAACGCGTTTAATACACTTAATGCACTTAATGCGTTAAACGTGATAAATGCAATAAAGGCTCCTAGAGCATTTATTACCTTTAAGGAGAGATCCTTTATTTATTTATATTATATTTCACCTAATAATACGTTCACCCTAGTGAGCTGTATTAATAATCTTAATATATTTAAAGTACTTCTTAATAGAAATATTATATTTTTCTTAGTTATTAAGAAGGTTTCTTCTAAGTATTTTATATATTTCTTTAAATTTACTTCTATAGAACTTAAACTTATGAGAAATATTTTTAAGCTTTGAAATTTGAATTAGAAAAATATAATATTATTTTTCTAAGTTATTTTAAATAGCTTACTATTTATAAACTAATTAGTATATTTCTTTAGTTTATTTTAATTTTAAGAGTTATAAATAGTTATTTTTTGTATCTATAACTTAAATTATATTAATAACGCTCTTTATAAATATTAATATTTTATTTATTTTAAGGAATAAGAAAAGAGTATATAGAGATAAAGAAAATTAATAATAAATTACTAAATTAACTTTACTGTTATATACTTAATATATTAACTTTTAAACTTCTTTAAATCTCTACTATAAAGCTACTAAAGTTAATAATACTTTTTTTTATAGAAATAGAAATATAAAAAGTAGTAATAGGTTTCTAAATATTATATAAAATATATTATATAGAGTGTATATAAAAAAGTATAATTACCATCTTATAGCTAAATATAGTAGGTAGCAATATGCACTGGAAGAATTATATAATAGCAGTCTTGCAAGATATGTCTCACGTGAGGAGATGCTATTGTTTGCCACGCTCGTGTATGAAATTTTGACAGCCTAGACAGGATGAACCTTGGCCGGTGGTAAACATCATATTGAAGCACACAGTAATCCATCCTACCGTGCGTTGTTTTGGTTTTAAAGTCTGGATGGGATGGGCAATTAACCTCCGGCACCACAGACAGACAGCTGCATGTCAGGACCCGCGCAAGTTTGTGCACCTCCAATCCGCTAGCCATTGTCAATCAGGGGCAGCTACGCGACCTGAGGCTAGGAAAGGCGGGAGGACATTGACAAGGTTCAAGGGCCCTTTCAACCCGTGGAAATTTCCCGCGTTCTGTTCCCGGTAAGCTATTGAACAACCAAACTGCCACTAGAGCTTTTCGGTCTGGGCGCTGGAAAGGTCTCCGTGCCGAAGCAACGGAGCCATACCTGCCAGTTGGGCCGGGGCTCGGCATGCGAGGCGCCTCGGAGTTGAAGGAAAGGTAGAAACGGTGACTCTCGGCGTTGACGGGTTCATAAGATATCATAGCGCCGGTGCATTTGACCAAGGTGTAAATGTGGTGGTGCATTGTATTGATGGCATCATGCTATTGACGCTTCATTCATCACTCTCTTGTCGCATGTACATCTTCCGGATTAAAAATGAAGAAAACGGCGCATGATGTTGTGTTCGACATCCAAGACCTGAGCACATAGGAGGAGTAAGGCAGCACTCGAGGACGCCCTTTACCACTCGTTGGCCGCCAGGCTGAACCATGCAACGGCGCGGCCGGCTGCCCCCGCCTGGCCGGGTCCACTCATTCCCGCCTCGCGTATTTCTCCGTTCCGACGGCAGAAGTGACGGGACCGGGACGGCGGGGGAGGTGACCCGACCTGGCCCACCTGGGCTGGGCTAAGGTCGTGGTAAGGTATTCCAGGTTCATCGGGCTATGACTCAGCATTTGATGTTATTTTAGTCTTTCTAGAACCTGCCAGCCACTAACTAAGGTACCTAGGCACGGCGTGCCTCCGCGGTTCTCGGCCCTCAGCAGATCAAGTATCCTGTCCACCCCTGACGAAGAACCAACAAACAATCGATAATGGGCCAGTTGGACGGCGCATCGATAAGCAGAAAGACCACAAGAGCTGCAGCAACGCTGCATGGTGCGGTGGACCAACCACAAGCACCAGGTGTTAGCAGCGAACAGCAACGGCCGCCAAGCGCTCGCTACTGCGTCCCCCTCTGCAATCTCCTCACGTCGTCCACCTTTGTTTGCCTACCTGAGTTTAGAGGATTTTTCCAATGCCAGCAAGACGACTGTGAATTATGGATACTGAATCTCCTAAATGCTGGATAGTCGGCGCAACGCCAACGCCCCAACGGGTACCCGTGCCAGCACCAGCGCTCCGGACTGACTGCTCTCTCCTGGCTGCCGGTGCTGCTAAAGCTCTAGCTCCTCCGACTCGTTCGTAATCTACTGCATGCGATCTTTTTCTTATCTTTTCAATTTTCTCTTTGCTCATCCGTCGTTTCCTCCTTCTTATACAGGATTGGCGAGCTGCGGTGAATCAACATTCCTCTTTCGGTTGGCGAGCCAAACAATTTGCCTGTTGAAGCGGACAATTTCCAACTACACCTCACCAAAACACAATCTCAACCCCGCTCGAGCTCTCTCCAGCTCCCTCCCTCTTTCTCTCCCTCCTCCACCGTTGCCCGCCTCCGCCGCCGTCTCCGCGGAACACATTGTCTCGCTCCCCCGGAACTCTACTTCTTTCTTCCTACTCTACCTGCGTCCACCGATTACTTTGTGATCACACCAGGCAACTAGTCTGAGACGCTCGAGACGCCATGTTCGGAACGTATCCCGCCCTGGGTGAGTTGACAGATCCGTTCCATCCAATGAGGGTGCTGCTCGTCGTCATATCATCGTCGAGCGACTCATCCCTTTCCCGCGGCTTCGCAGAGTTGAAATTCAGCTCCAACGGCTCCCCACTCATCAACCAGTTGACTTCCCCCTCCTCTTCTTCCTTCCATCCACCTCACTGAAGGCACGTGTTTGTGTCTGTCCCCCCCCCCCCCTCTTTCTTTTCTGCTTTTGCAGACCACCCCTACCTTAGTCGATCACTTCTGCCTCCTTAACCCTCTCCTTCCTCGTCCTATTCCCCACCATACCTACCATCGTCGATCTGCA
This sequence comes from Colletotrichum neosansevieriae, assembly GCA_036785495.1. Lineage (NCBI taxonomy): Eukaryota > Fungi > Ascomycota > Sordariomycetes > Glomerellales > Glomerellaceae > Colletotrichum > Colletotrichum neosansevieriae. Next base: position 12,722 of record JAVHLV010000469.1, read on the forward strand.
CTATCAATGCTTCATTCATCCCAACCTTAAAGCGAAAGGCGGCCAAGCAGCTGTTTTTACGATCCTGCACCGGAAGCCTGACCCTTCCGTGCCTGATCTGCTTCGGTTCTCTGGCGCCGCCATCCTGGCGGCCCGTCCGCGGGGCCACTTAGTCCCGGCCGGCGGGTGCCACCACTACCGCCACCCGAAGCTGTCCCTGCCTGGCCAATCGACGAACCACGCAATGCTTGTCAGCACTTTCACACTCAACTATTTGTTCTGTCATTAAACCCGTCATGATCTTCACTTTCAAGGGTTTCTGAAACTTGCCATCCTAACATACATCATTAGCAAATCTGCCAACCGCTGTCAAAGTCGACCCCAAAGACATTCCGCCCCCAACGCCTGTGAAGCTACCCAGCAGCCGCCCTCAGCTGCAAGCCCCTTCAGCGCCTGCTGGTGAGACGAAGCCATTGACCTCCGTCCTGCAAAATATCTACCGCCCGGCAGACGTCACCCCCGTTGTCTTCGATGCCCTTGGCGTACATCTAATCCCGGACGCCACTCCCGCAGACCTCATCCCAGACCCTGCTTACCTCCCCGACTTTGAGTCTTGGGATAAGCTCTCCCCGGACGAGGCACGTGAGAAGAACCCAGACACGCGCAAAACTCTCAACAACGGCGTCCAGTCGCCTGGCTGCCAAACGTATCTCGACCGTAAGCGCGAATTGTCTCATTCCAATGATGTTGCCTTTCGCACGGTGAGGCGCATTCCGGCGCCCAAGGGCCAGCAGCAGGCGCGCTTGGGCAACTCGTATGAGTTCTTCAGATGCCTCGAGGCTTTCACTACGTATTGGGACGATACTTCGAAGCCCAGTTCACTTCCCGAGCAATCGTCAGGGGAAGGCACTGTCGCGAACGCAAATAAGTCTGAGCCAGACAATCAGCAGACGCCGAAACAAGCCCGCGTCATCCGCACCTCAGCCGGCTCATCGATGCCCCCGGAATACCGCCAAAGTCTCATCACCGCCTTCCTCAAACTGATCGCTTACGATTTCGGGTGCAACGTCTCGGCTCCTCGAACCGAGCCCCGTCTGCACATCACAGCCGCTCCTTCCGCCCCCTCCACGCGTCAAAAAGAGAATCTGCCACCGCGGACCTCCTACTTCGCTTCAGGGTGCACTTTCATCTTTCGCACCCCGAGGACCCGTGAGGCTGCTCGCAAGGGTATTATCGAAGGACCACTAGCCGCCGTCAGTGCTCGTGGGACGACGTCTTTCGACAACGATACCGATCAAGCTATCGACTTGGCTCGCGAACTGGTCGCCGCCCTTCTCACTGCCCAGCACCGTGCCCGAGAGGGTAAGACGGAAAAGCGATTTGGTGAGGGCCAGTGGTGGACCTCTAAGCCACGTTGGGGCGGTGGCTCTGGAGGCCCCATCGGTCGCGAAGTCGAAAGAGACGCCATTCAGGGTGACAAGGACAAGGTGGAATCGGAGACGGGCCAGCCTGCTACGAAGAAGCGCAAGAACATGTCCATCTATGACAACTACCGCATGGTTCGCCCGCCCTCCGCCAGCTGGGATCAAAAGACGCAGTACGAAGCCATTGGTACGGTCAAGGGGGTTGGCTACGACGATGTCTTCGTCATCAGCTCGCTGTTTCACCACGTCAGTTTCCTGCGAGTTCGTGTGCCAGAGCGTCTTCTCGAGGTGCTCGAGGGTGTCGCCGAGAACAATGTCCACCGCAGCTGGGCCCAGGTCGAGGTCCGCCGTACCCCCTGGTTCGATTTTTTCAAGACGGAGGAGCGACTGGATGCGATGCGTCTGGTCTGGTCTTTGATGAACTGGCTCATGAGGAAGATGGAAGAAAAGGAGGAGGACAAGGACATCAAGATGGCTGATGCATAGGCGCTCGTGAGCACTATTTGGATAGAGGCTTTCATTCGTGAGCATTGTAAACTGGATACGTCGCCGGCACCTTAACCAACTCATGTCGAGAAAAGACGCGTTATCGTTCCTGCCTTTCCGCAAAAAGAACTTGGCATGGCCGTTGTTGGGGGGTCTAGGCAATGGAATCCTTCAAAAACTCAAACCCCTTCAAAATCTTTCTCTTAACAGCTGTAGTCGAGTAGCCACCACTATGGCAGCGACCCAACCAACCGCGCGCTGCTGCAATGTGCTCAGCAATGTAATCCTGGAATTGAGCTGCTGAGTAAGTTCCTTGAAACCAGGAACGTCCTGCAAATCGAGGATGCAAGGTGGCAGCCTACATCTTCATGCCCGAAACAAATAACAGCAAATTCGCTGTGCCGTACTCTCAGCCACATCAAGATCGACTCTTCACGTTCGCTTTTCCCTCTCGCACTGAAACGCCTTTCCGACCACTGCCCAGAACTTGTTCGGACGCTGACCACCACCCCGACAACAGGAATCACGCCGTTTACCTCCTGGCTTGGCGAGCCTGGAGCCCTGATTGCAGATATAGAGTTCATGCAGCGAAGGGGCCACACGTTTGGAGCTTAGCGTTTATGAACATCGACTGCCAGAGTCAACCTTGTTAATACATCTACTAATACATGAACCCATGCTTCCACCCAATCCAGTGTCGTGGAACGTCTCTCTGCGCCGTGCAACCCAAACAAAGCATGCTTTTACCTCGACCAGGGTCTCCTTGATGAACGTAAAGTTGCGGGTATACAAAAGAACGTTCGGGTCGGTGTCGGGGCGGGAGGGAGATCATTCCTTTCCGGCAATGGTTCAGAAGGAGGGGTCGACGGTGCGGTTGGTCAACATGAACTTCTTCACTCTTCAGTTATAGACCATGCGGTGGTTTCTTCTAGTGCCTTTTGCCACCCACTTGGGTAATTACACTTTCTCACACAAATTTAACCCAGGTGGTTAAACTGTCTGGGTGTTATTGTAAGATGACGGAACAGAAGAAAGCTCTAATTCAAGCTTATTTAACCTCGCATTGTGATCCACAATGCGTCTCCGACCTGCCAAACAGCTGGGTAACATGCAGACTATGCGAGCCTGTTTTTCGGAAGAGAAGAGAGCTGCTAGGGTGAAGGCCTGCTGTTACAAACAATTGGCCGATCTAAAGATGACTTAGGTGAAACCGAGGCTCGTGTGGAAGTATCCGCTAGGTAAGATCACGATTGCGTTATCAGATATCATTGTGGTAAGAGTTGGAAGCGCGCGAATTCTTCGTGATGTGACGGGAAATAACATCCTGACCGACAGCTGATTGACTATGCTGATCGTGAATGACTTGATCTTACTGATGGCTGTTTTCTGCAATAATTTCTTTCCAATGCCGATATTGGATATCCTAACTCTTACTCGGGTACCGAGTCACGAACTCACCGAATGTGTGTGTTATATACTTGATTTTACCTATATTTTATATCACGACTTACCTTACTAGGCACACTTACCACAGACCTGTATGCTCCTTGAGAGGATCATTGCCACACAACTCAAACGACTACGTGGGCGCTCGTGATGATAGGAAAACAGCTTCTGATATATATAATCCCATGAGTGCTACATACGAGAGGGAAACCACAGTGAAGGCGCTGCTAATGCTGCGCTACACCACAGCCTAAGGCTAAGATATTATGGGGAGTCCAACTCGCGAAGCGGTGCTGGACTTCGAGGCACATTGTAGAGAAATATGTAAATGGATACGGACTGGAATCCGCCAGACCTTTCCGAACGTGTCTCAACAATGATTGTCTGAGGCAGAGGCATACTACGTTAGTGACGGCGCAGAGATATTTACCACTGTGGCTGGGTCCCGGAGAAATTGTCCGCAAGGGGGGTGACCGAGCATTTGGCAGACCGGTCAACCGTGAATATTGCAGCGCTTCCGCAGTATCAGCCAGGTACAAGATCAGGAAGCGGGAGCATGCGGGCCAGGGTCCAAGTGGCCTGACGATGTCGCGGCAGGCTCTGTCACAGGCCGGGACCCAAGGCCGAACTAGCTATCCGAGCAAGTCGTTGGACGGCACGCACTGGCAGCATATGCCACTAGGCTTGAAGGCGTTGGGGTGAAATTCCCAAGGCATAGGGCGATGCATGCGAGTGAGGAAGTGACGCGGGTTCGGGGTTTGTTGGCCCACCTTTCAGCTCGCGTGGCTAAGTTCCCTTGAGGTAGGACGTCCCGAGAAATTGGTGCTACGATTGGTTTCATGCCGCCAAGAAACCATTGCTTTGGTCGATACCCCGAGAAGCTTAACGACTACTAGGGGCGGCATGGCGTCAAAAGCAGATAGACTATGAAACCTTCCCGTATTTTAAGGGCTTTATATCTAATCAAGCGGATCATTGGGTTTTGACGACTGCAGCCCGACTCTTCAAACTAGACGGAGTGTTTACTGCCGCCTGGCCCGTCTCCGCATTGTTAGTGAGCAATTTGGCTCCTGATTCTCAGACAACTGCCTTACAGAGTAGGTGAATGTAGGTGGCTGTTGCTGTTAAGGTACGGACGGTCGACGTCTGTACACTTCCAAGTCATTGAGACGCGGATTTCACATCCTCTGGTCCCTGAGGTGACGAAGAATGGAGCACTAGAAGGGTGCAGGACCTGCGCAGTAAGTTGTCTATGTCACGTTTGTCGTTCTTCTCGAAGTCGCCAACGCCACACATACACATATGCAGGAATTAAGACCCGTGTAGTATGTCTTGGAGAGACCAGTAGATCTCTAGACCCTGAGTGGAGGAACCCTGAAGCAGGGGTTGTTCATACCTACATACTATACCTACCCAGGGATTCTAAACGTTAGCGTCGTCCCATACTAGGTATAATACTCAGAGTTGTTGTCAAGCGGCCTATCAGAGAGGAAAAGAACTCTAGATGTATGAGGCAAAATCCTTATATTAAGAATATATTCTCTTTATCTATTTTTCTATGTGGAATATATCCCCTATATACTTAAATTAATAGTATTTAATCCTAAAAGCTGTGGGCCAGAAGTTGGACACTAATATTTAGAATCCCTGGGTAGATATAGAAACCTACTATACGTAGGGACAGACATTCGTCGGGAGTCGTCCCACCTCTTCATCAGCCAATGGTCGGCAATCCCGTAACTTTTCCTTTTTCGGGGCTGGGAAATTATAGAGCGCGTTCCTGATGCCGGTCGTCCACTGCATCTGGCAGGTCGGGTAGTAGAAAACGGTCGTGACGACGTGGACAGCGTGGCTTCGTGGCCAGTGGCATTCGATAGGTTACAGTCTATGAGATCGTGTCATCGCCTAGAAGGTTGCTCGAGACAGCAATGAGACTGATACGAGGATGCCTGCAGACACGCTGGAATGGAAGTCGATCTATAGAGATACAGAAGCAGCGCTGGAGACGTTGCGCATAGTTTGTATGTGACTGACTGTCTGCCGAGAGGTTGGTGATGTGAGCATGGCGGAATCATGGATTGATGACAAGGGTCTCCCGATGTTTCCTTGTGGATCGTAACGAGCGAGACCGAGGCATATTATATTGGGATACCTACCTTACCTCACTGGGAAGACGATGCTACCATGGCTGACGTGCAGTTTGCGTAGCGTAAGGTACTGAAGTAGCCCTAAGCATGTTGGCTTCAAGCCGTCAAGGGCAGCAACGCTGAACTAAGCCTAGTGCACTTGAGGACCGACTAAGGAAACCAGTCCACGCAGGGCGGTTATCTGGGTAGAGGCCGCCGGCGCTTGTCAACGAGTTGAGGATAATTCTTAATTGCGATCCGTTGCGAGGCGTTCGGTTGTGGTATGTCAGGCAGCACAGCCATGACGGCGCAGGTTTGGTCTTCCAAGTCGTCTGCTGCTGGGAATTCTCAGCTGGACCGGGGGAAGGGCTGAGCAGGGCCAGCCTTCGCTGAGGTGCAGGTGGAACAACGGAGGATATTCATCCAACAAGAGAGCCTACGCAGTAAGATGAGGCTGGAACCAACAAGTCCGGAACTGTGATTCTTGGGGATTAAAGAGGCTAAGTTAGGAGACTCGATGCGAGACACAAGCGCGCCCAGCATGCGAGGGGTGAGACAAGGCGGATGGTGTGCGCAGTAATGGTGCCGCCTCCCGTGGAGTTGTGGCGCGTGGTTCCACCGTTCCTGCTTCCAGTATCCATACTTAGATGTTTCTAAGGCATGTACATAAAGGCACAGCTTCCTGCGCTTGCTGTCAGATGCAGTTGCAATGTTTTTCAATGTTTGCGCTAATGGCTAGTACCTTAGTAATATAGCCTGCCTTACCTACCTTACCTTAGGTATCCAATTGCAATTGGTACCTACCTACTTATTCCGCTTCTTGAGACCCTCGGAGCTGTTTCATCATATTGCCTTAGGTAGGTCGACTGACATTGTGGCATCTGAAGAAGGCAGTGACGGCCTAAAGCGGCTTAGCGGCTGTGGATGGCCCCTGCTCTCGGCTCTTACTGGGATGGGAAAGGTCTTAGTATGGCCCATGCACCTGCTGCTGCAAGAGTCCGGTTATTGCGACTGTAGTCTTTTGGTATTGCGACTGTAATGTGACCTCTGAGCATACCTCCTGTCAAATCGTATGGTATGGGGTGCAAAATGATAATGTATTGAGTGTGTAGCTATCTGGAAATCTCTGTGCATGGATCTATATATTATTTACACCTAAAAGTGGCTAATATCTATATTATACTATTATGCTATAGTTACTACTACTTTTATATATACTTAGTGCATTACTATATATACTAAGGAGTTAATTTAATATATTTCTTTAGTTTTAATATAATATAGTATAATATAGTGCAATTTAGTATAACTAGCTAAGTTTGCTAATTAACTTTAAAGTGCTTTAAATCTAGTATATTTAAGGTTATTTAAATATATCTATTTAATATAAAGTTATCTAATATCCTATATACCTACTAATAACTTTATAACTCTATTATTTATCTATTTTATAATATTTTCTCTAGTATTATCTTCTAGTATTATCTATAAATTATTATAAAGTATTTAAGCTCTTAGCCCTTAATTATAGTATTATAACTTAGTCTTCTTATCTAATTTAAGGCTTTATAAACTATACCTAGAAAGTTAGTAATAATAGTTTTATTTAAGTAGCACTAACTTAAAAATCTTATTAGTAAGAGGGATTATTATATAGAGGGGGTATTATTTCTTTTATAGTTATTTAGTTTAGCTTAATTTAACTACTTTATCTTATAGAATTATTCTTTTATAGTAAGAGGAATTACTACTCTCTATTACCCTTTATTATTACTTATAGAGTATTTTAAGGAGGTATTATTATTAATAGTAAGGTCTTATTAGTATAACTTATAAGGGTATTATTAGCTTTTAAGGAAGAGTTATTATATAATAGTAAGAAGATAAAGAAGACTTAATCTTATATAAATAAAGTTTCTAGTAAACTATATACTTAAAGGCTTAAATATTAGTATAATATTCTCTCTTTTATATAGGTTTAGTATTATAGTTAGTAAGATATTTAGCAGGTTAATTTAACTAGTATAGTAACTATAAAGTTACCCCTTTAGGTTAGATATTAGGCCTACTTAAATCTAGGTTTAATATTACTATTAGTATCTTATAACTCCTCTCTCTTCTAAGCCTCTATAATTATTTATAACTTATTAATAAGGCCTAACTAAGTAATAAATCTCTTATAAAACTACTATAAGAGGGCTTTTATAAGTCTATTAGCTATTAGTTTAGTTAAAGAGGTATAGATAACCTTAATATACTCTTCTATAACCTCCTATTATAACTAGTAGTTATAAATATTAATATAGCAGAGTTTTATCTATAACTAGAATATCTCTTTTATAATAAAGCTTATAGTTTATAGGTTATTATACTAAATTATAACTTTTAGTATATTAGTAGCTATAAGATCTATAAATTTAAGTGGTTTATTATTTAAGAGAGAGACTTATAAAGTAGTAATAAGTTAGCTTATAAATAGTTTCTCCTTTACTACTTAAGAGAGAGTAAAAAGCTTTACCTCTATAGTTAATATAGTAACTATATTTTGCTTATTTACCCTCTATAATATTATCTCTCTAAAAAGCTTTATTATAAAAGATTAGAAGCTCTTATAGTTTAGTATATTATTAGTAAAACTAATATTTAATATAACTTTAAGTTTTTTAGTTAATCTCTTAGAAACTCTATATTCTAGATATAGTCTCTTTATTTATATAAGGTATTAAATAATATAGTTAGTAGTATATTAATAATAAGGCCTAGAGTTTTAGTTAAAATAAGTAAGTTTACTAACTATAAATAAGATATTAGATCTTATTATTATTATAATATATAGTAGTAATTCTACTTTTTACTAGTATCTTATAATATTAGCCTTTATTATCTCTCCTTTATAGAGTAGAAGTTCTTCTTATACTATTAAGGTTTTATAATCTCTTATTAATTTACTATCTAGAAGTTTTAATAGCTTCTTAAAGAAGGATAACTATAAGAGCTATAGTTTATATCTATATTAATCTTAAATAACCTTAATTTCTAGAAACTACTAAATATTCTTTTTTTCTTTAAGGTAATATTATAGTTAGAGTTTACTAATTAGCTATCTTACCTTAATCTCTTTAAAAGGGGGATATATAAATATATAGTTATTAATATAGAAGAAGAATAGAATCTTACTATTATATTAGTAGTAGTTTTTACTAGCTACTTACTTAAATCTACTTACTATAAGATCTATTTCTAGATATTATTACTATAGGAGTAGTAAATAGTAAAGTTTATAGAGAGCTTTAAGTAACTTTAAAATATATCTACTCTTCTATTATTCTAGTACTATTTTTATATAGACTTCTTTATTAAGATTAGTATAAATAAAAGTATTAACTATATTATATTATAAAAGATTTATATTAAACTAGTTTATAACTATAATAAGGGTTCTAAAAGATATACTAGCTAAGATAGTAGTATAGATATTCCTTAAATTATAAGGCTATTAATCTCCTCTAATAATAAGTTTTACTTTAACTTTAATAAGTTTCCTATATTTATTTAGCTTATAGATATATATCTAGTAGTAGCTAAGAACTTTATAACCTTATACTATTATACTAAATACTTTAATCTATAAATTTAATAGTTTATAACTATTTAGATATAAATTTTTAGCTTCTCTAAACTTATCTCCTAATAGGTAACTAGCTAGTTAGCTATAAGATAAGAGTAATAATAGTAGATCTCTTTAGTAAGTTCCTTTTAGATACCTCTTTAACCTATTCTTAGTAGAATTATTTAATACTATTAAACTAAGTAGAAAGCTTCTAGTTTTAAGGCTTAATACCTAGTTATACTTCTTACTAGCTCTAGATTAACTAGACTATAAATATAAATAGAGGTTATTTTACTACTTAATTAATTTACTTAGCTTTATACTAGCTAGAAATACTATCTTATAGAAGATTCTTAAATTAATTCTAAATTTCTTAGATTTAGTAGTAATAACCCCTCTCCTTTTTATTTTAAGATCTCCTATTACTTAGAAGAATAATAAGAGTAGAGATTAAGATAGAGTAATAAGTTAGAACTAAGCTTAGAAGTATTTAAACTTATTTTATAGCTAGAACTTAGTTAGTATATTAACCTTATTAATCTCTATTAGATTAGTTAGTAGTAACTATTTAGCTTCTTTATTATTCTTAGTATTATCTAGGTTTAGTATCTATTATAGTTTTATTAACTTAATAATATTATTATAATAGTTATATATTTCCTCCTAGATTATCTCTTAGAAGTTATTCTTCTACTTATTAATATTACTACTAAATTTTATACTTTTATTAAATCTAATATCCCTTATAGTAATAACTTTTTACTTTACTAGATACTAAACTTAGTAGAAGTTTAATAAAGTATAACTAATAAGATATCTAATCTAAGCCTTAAAGTTAAAGTACTAGAGGTAGTTTTTATAAAGTTAAGCTTATATAGTTAAGGTAAATACTTTATAGCTATATTATTATAAATAAGAGATATTTAGTATAGTAGTATTACTCTTTATAAACTAGTATAGAAGTTTATATAGAGTCTTCTAACTTCTTAATTATAATAGAATATAATTATATATATAGGTTACTGCTATATAGATCTCTAGCTATAAATAAGATAGGAGTTTTAATAATAAATAAAGATATCTAGCCTTTATCTTTATAACTACTATAATTCTCTCTCCTCTTCTATTTTAAGCTTATATATTTAGTACTAATAGTTTAATTCTAATACCTATTATCTAGATAAGGCTCTCTACTTCTAGATATTTTAGGATTTTATTATTATATTTAAAGACCTTAATTATAACTTTTAACTCCCTTTTAACTAAGTTAATAAATTAGGTAAATACTTTTATTAGAGTTCTAGTTAAGTAGTCTTTAAGGTAGTAGTTCTAGGTATAACCTAATAGTTAGTCTATAAAGAGAAGGAGAGTTATAAAGCCTCTATATCCTTATTTAAATAAGTAAAAGTCTAGAGCTATTTATCTTTTTAGTATTAAGGTTATAATAGACTCTCTAGATATTTATTATATTTATTAGATTATCTTTCTAAGACTATATATATTATAGTTTACTATTATTAGGGATATTCTGCCTTTTACTCTTATACTATATATTATTACTTCTAGATAGTATATTATAGCCTTTTCTATATAGCTAAGTTAAGAGTACTAGTTATTATAAATACTCTTTTTTAGCTTTCTTCTTATTAAAATAGTATAGATATTATATTATAGGGGAATTAAAATAGTATTATTATAGAATACTATTTAAGGCTTCTTTAATATATATTTAAGAATATATTAATTATAGATATTAAGTACTTTAGCTATAAATATACTATTTTATTATTAAAGGTAGTAGTTATCTAGTCTATTATCCTAGTAGATATCCTTTTTCTTTAAATATCTATAGAATATAAGATTACTTACTATAGCTTTATAGTAAATAGTATTAGAGAGGTATAGTATTACTAGATAACCTTTAGGTCTAATAATATTTACTATTATAGATCTATAACCTTTAATTAGTATTAGTTTAGATTCTATAAAAATAAAGTTTTTATTATAAGCGCTATATAGAGTTTTAAAGTATTTAAGGTTATTTAGAATATAAACTATTAAGTTTAAATCTAAAAGTACTAATTTAGATAACTTATAGATATAAGTTATAATAAATACTACTTTCTTAACTTCTACTTTTTCTCTATATTACTTTAAGAGTTATTAATCCTTTATAGAGATCTTTAAATAGTTAATCTTATCTACTAATTCTCTCTTATATTACTCTTTTATAAGATTAGTAACTATCTTACTTAGAGTTTAGTTATTAGATATCTTATTAGTAAAGATATACTAGCACTTTAATAGGTAGTAGAGATCTATATATATCTAATACTTATTAACTCTCTTTTTATACTTATTCTATTAATTATTAGACTCTTTATTAGGTTATTTCTTTTTTAACTTATTTTAAGGTTAAGGAGTTTTTACTAGGTAAATTAGAAGGTTAGTTATTATTAGTCTAAAAGCTCTACTCTTTATAATATATAACTTTAAAGTTATAGTATTAACTATTTCTAGAACTTTACCTTATATACTTTTAATAAGATTATTAAGCTTTAGAGTTTTATTATTAACCTCCTTTTTATAAGTTAACTTATATATTATAGCCTATAAAGAGAGAGGGGTTTAGTAGATAGTATAGATAAAGTTATTAAACTACTCTAACTTCTTACTACTCTCTATTATATTAACTACTCTTAGTTTAGATATAGCTAACTTATACTTATTAACCTACTTAATAGTAGACTTTTAAGTTATAATCTTTCCTTTATAAGAGACTTAAAGAACTTCTATATAAACTACTCTTACTATTTTTAGTTACTAGGTATTATTAATTCTAGCTCTTACTTTTAGATAGATAATAGTATCTATAATAGAGTTTTAAGATATAAAGCAGATTAATTAATACTTAGAGTTAACTATCTTTTAAATATAGTCTTTAAATTAGACTATAATCTTATATAAGTTCTTAATATTCTTTATCTTATTCTTATATATTAATAACTATATTATATATATATATTAGTCTTATCTTATTAAGTTATTAAAAAACTATACTAGCTTAGATCTTATTAGTATTACTTATTCTAACTCTAGCTAAGCTATACTAAATACTAGAGTAGATAATCCTCCTATTTTAGTATTTTAGATATTAGCTACTAGGAAGTTAGCCTTCTAGAGGTAGTTTTAGAGCTTTAGCTTTCTTAGAATAGTATTTAAAATAGTATTAAGATCCTTCTTCTCTATATTCTCTAGGTTAATATACTTCTATAATTCTATTACTTAGAGTCTATACTAAGTTTAATTCTATTATAGAGGCTAATTAGCTAGACTATTAAGTATAAATAAGGAGCTAGAGGCTATAATAGTGTTAGTAGTAGAGAGCTTACTATAAACTTATATATTAATAATATAGAAGTAAATTTAATATTATAGATTTATCTAGATAGCTTTAATTAGTATTATATATAATATTTAGACTATTAATTATTAAATTATATAGTATAAAGTGTAAAATAATAATATATTAAGTATATAGCTATCTGGAAATCTCTATATATAGATCTATATATTATTTATGCCTAAAAGTGGCTAATATCTGTGTTATGCTATTGCGCTATAGTTGCTGCTGCTTTTGTGCGCACTTAGCGCGTTACTATATATGCTAAGGGGTTAATTTAACACCTCCCTGCACTGCGATTTCCCAAATCGCTAAATATAGGTTTAACCTACTTCCCCTACTAAATTTAGCATAGAGCAATATTAGCACTAATATTTTATAGGAGTAGGCTGCTATTTAGTAATAGCTATCTAGATACTATAAATATACCTAACTACTTTTATATTACTACTTTAAAATACCCTTATTTTTAACTATTCATAATAAAGCCTAACTATTATAGAACACCTCTATGAAAAATTAATACTAATATTGCTCTATACTAAGTTTAGTAGGGGAAGTGGGTTATGCTTAGATCTATATTTAAAGAGTGGAACTATAGTTATAATACTAAAACACTATAGTTATAATAACTAAACTCCTGCTATAATAGTATAATAGAACTTAAATATTATAACTATAGGTAGTAACTTACTATAAGCAGCCTGCGCGCAGCGTAATATTAAGCTATATATAGATTAGAGGTATAAGTAATAACTTAGAGGCTTAATAATATATAAGAAGAGCACTAAGTATACTATAATTTAGTATAAGAATAGCTTTACTTATATAACTTTAATTCATATGCTTATTAGACCCTTATTTCTAATTTCTAATAATATATAGAATTCTTATTATTATATAGTAGTATAATCTATATAACTTTATAAACTAGAATTACTTCTTATAGTAGTTATTAAAATAGTAAATTAAAGATATATAACTATTTAATATAATATATATATTATATATATATATTAAAATACTCCTAAGAAGTTATATAATTATTTATAGTTAAAGTAAGTATACTATAAAGCTTAGAGATAGTAAAGCCTTAAAATAAAGCTATTATAAACCTTTAGCAAAAGATTACTAAGCTATAGATAGCTTATTAATAAATATTTAAAAAGTATAATACTCTTTAAACCTAGTTATAGAATATATAAAAAACTACTTTAGTATTATTTATAGTTAATAATAATAATAGAGATATATTCTCTTTAATAATAATATTATTATTAAGAACTTTAATAAGTCTAGCCTACTCTTACTTTAGTATATAGAAAGAGACTAGCTATTAAGATATTATAATAATAAATACTCTATTAATAATATAGATACTTAGTAAGATACTTAAGCTAGATATAAATTACTTTAAAAGCTTTAAAATAAAGTTTCTATAAGATATTATATAAATATCTTAAAAGACTCTATATAAATAAGACCTATAAAATATATTATAAATAATAATACTTAATAATATACTATATAATTAAGTTTATAGTTATAATGCAGCCTCTATATAAAAAAGACTATAATAAATTTACCTAATATATAGATATAATTTAGAAAATACTATAGAGGCACTTTAACTTATACTCTTAACTAGTTAAGGATAATAATATAGAAACTCTATATATTTTTATTAATAAGCAAACCCTTATATAAAGTTAGATATATACTCTAGCTAAATAGACTAGCAAAATAGTAATAGTATAGATAATACTATACTATATATAATAAAGCTAAATATATTAAAGCTAATAGGCTACTAAGGCTTTTATAGTTTAGAAATACTGTTATGATCTAAGTTATATAGGTATAGCTAATCCCAGCTCTGCTAATTAGGCGCTGCTAATCCAGGTTCTGGTATGCTTAAGGAAGGCGCTATAGAACAGAATCTAGAATAGATCCACACTAGCAGACTAACGTTTTCCTGCTAGCAAATAATAACTTAGTGCCTATACTACAGAATATATTTTAGGTATACTAATTTACCACTTTATAGTTAGAAGGTTAAGGTTAAATTTATATATATTCTAATAGGTATTCTAATATACTATAATAGTTATAAGTCTAGCTCTTTTACTTTAATATATATATACCTCTAAACTTTATTTATATACTTAGAATACCCTATTAAGTTACCCTTTTTTATAAAACCCTATATACTTATTAAAATATCTTTTCTAACTAAATCTAACTTCTTAATTATCTTCTATAATACTAATAATTAGTTTAACTAATATCTCCTTTTTAAGCAGTAAATATACTAGTTAGATATCTAGTATCTTACTAATCTAGATATAGAAGATACTCTACTAATCTATAGTTATATTATAAATAAAACTCTAATAATTATAAAATACTATAACTAGTAAAATAAGAAATTAAGAGAAGACTAGAAACTTAAAATAGCTAAATAAAAGTCTAAGAAGGCTAAAGCTAAAAGCAAGTAATAATTATTTACTAAGTTTAAACTGCTTAAACCTAAATAGCTTATCTAAGCTAATATTTAATAGGATTATATTATAGTATAGAAAGACTAGATTAACTAAAAGGCTTAGAAAGTAACTCTTATTAATAATTTAAAAGCAGCTAGAGCCTATTTAAATAAAATAGTCTTACTAACTATTATATTAAATATAACTCTATCTAAATAATTAAAGGGTATAATTATAGTTTAGATACTTATCTAAATAATTTAGTAATAGTATAGCTAGAAAGATATTATAGTATAAACCCTTACCTAGAAGAAGTATTATATAGTACTTAAAAAAGTATATAGTAACTCTAATCTAAGTAAGTAGTATATAGAATAGTATATAGTATTTCTAAAAGCAAAAAGCTAAAAAGTCTTTAAAGTTAAAAGTATACTTATAGTCTATAATTTCCTCTTAGTAATTAAGTATTAAATTGCCCCTACCTAGACACTTAATAAGAAATAAGAGCTATAATAAGATAAGTATCTAGAAAAGGAGATTCTAGTAATTAAGGAGATTAGCAGTATCTTTCTAATACTTCTAACTTATAGATTATTTATAGGCAAAACACCTTAAATAAAGGTACCTAGTATCTATACTATACTTAGCAGAAAGTCTCTAAATAACTTAAATAATAGTATAAAGAAGAATTACCCCTATAAAAATTAGTATCTCTAAAACCTAAAGCTTTGCTTCTAGTTAGAGTTTACTCTAACTAGAAAAGCTAAATAGAGGGTTTTAGATATATTAAAAGATATATTAATTGCAATTTAGAAGTGCCTAAATAAGTTATACTAAGTAGCATTTAAGGCTAAATATAAGAAGAAAGGTTAGCTAAAAAATAGCAAACCTACTTTTAAAATTAAATCTAATATAGATAAGTCTAACTTAGATATAACTAATAATAATTTAAAATAAGATAAGCAGAACTACTCTAGAATCATTATTATAGTTCTAATTTTACTAAAACTAATTACTAATTATATTAACTTAAATTATAGAGTTTATATAATACTATAGTATAACTAATATCTACTCTCTAAAAGTATAATTCTAGATAATTATAGTATAACTTACCTTATTAATAACCTTAGTCTCTTTATTCTAGGCTTATATAAGCTATTACTATCTAGCTACTTTATAGAAGCAGAAAGCTCTTCTTTATCTATCTTAGATAAGAAATAATATATTCTAAGATAGGTTCTAAATAGCAAAAACAGCCCTAAAATAGAGGATCTTATCTTAGAGAATATTATATATATTTAGAACTTCTATATTAATATTATCTTAGAGGCAAAGCTAAGTATAAAAGATATATAATACTATAGCCTTAACTACACTCTTTGTTTTAGTAGTATAAGCTAGAATATTATTCTCAGAAAGCTAGATTATAAGAGTAATCTTATATTTCTTAAATATAAGTCTATTTCTCCTTGCTCTTCTATTCTAATAAGCTAAAGTGGTATTATAGTAATAACTTACTTACTAGATAAATTTTAAAAAGTACTATAAAAGCCCTTTTATAAGCTTTATAGTAACAGATCTAATAATATAATATTATAGTATCTTTGCTTAGAGTATCTTAGTCTATATATACTTATATACTTAGTTAATAGTATATAGGGAGTAAGAATTAAAGGCCCTTTTTAAGTTAAGTATAAAGCCTATACTATTACCTATACTAAGAAGATTTATTTTAATATTAAATACTCTATAATTATAATAAAGAGCAAAACTAGTTTCTAGTAATAGTATATTAAAAAAGGAATTAAACTAGAAAACCCTCTACTATATATAAAGGAACTAACTAGTATACCTAAATATATAGAATAAGAAGCAATTAATAAAGGCATTAAAATCTAGATAGGAGCAGGTTTTTCTAAAAATATATAGTTAGAAAGCACTTATATAGATATCTACTTATTTAATATAAGTCTAAGCAAATCCTATAATTAGCTCTCACTAAATTAGATTAAGGATTAATAGTTTTAAAACTACTACTATTAGTATAAGCTAGAGCTTATTTTAAGCCTCTTAAAAGACCTTTAGCTATACTAGAGATAGATCTATATATATAGATATAAAGTATACCCCTTAAAATAGGAAAGGGAACAGAGTAAAAAGAAAAGGGATTTTAAGATTTAACTAAAAGGATATATTAGATATCTAGTAGGCTATATTCTATATATCTATAACCTATATTAGATTTAGATCTCTAAGATTAACTAGGTAATTATAATATAGAATATTACTTTTAATAAGTATAAATTCTATTTATTATAAAATAAGGTAATTATAATAGAGTATACTATTATATAGGAAATTATTAATAAAATCACTAAGCCTATTAGTATAGCTAGTATAATTTTAAAATAGCTTAGTAACTATAAGAGTATAAAAGAATTACTAGGTAAATTAGAGGCCTTAATTTAAGATATTTAAGATATTAATATATAAGAGTATACTATAAAAGATACTTTTAATATAGTAAGAAGCTTAATAACCCTAGATAATACCCTAGAGCCTAAAAGTATACTAGAGGTAGGGAGTGGGAAATAGTAGAGTATAGAGAATATTAGAGAAGTAAGACTATTAGTGCTAGATTTTTAACTATAACTAGAGTAATAGCTAGCCTTAAATATTAATTACTATAATAAAAATGGAAATTATATATAGTAACCTATAAGCAAATATACTAATATTATGCTATATAATAAAGGGCCTAATATAAATAAGATATAGTATAATAGAAAATAAGAGCATTAAAAGTATAAAAGGAAGAATTATAGCCTAGTAATAAGATATAGCTATTAAGTTTATAACTTAGAACTAGAAGATAGGGTATTTATAATAATATTATATAATAATAACTTAGTTTTTAAAGGGGATAATCTGTTATAGCAAGACTTCTTTAATACCTTTCTGCCTAATTAGTAGAGGGCAATTTAAGAGGGGGATTATACATATTAAACGCTATATATAGTTTTTAGTGCTATAGTATATATAAATAAAGCTATAAGGCTTAGAATAATATATAAGAATAAATATTATATTAATAACCTTATTAAACTACCTAAAAACTAGAAGAACCTTTAAAACCTACCTTTAAAGCTCTAATCTATATTTAAGTAAGCAGTATAAGATAAAATTAAAACGCTATATTAAATAGAGACTTAGCATATCATTAACCTAAAGGATATATATTAGAAACCTCTTCCACTTAAGTAGGTTTTTATCTATAAATATAATAAAGATAGGTATCTCTAGCACTATAAAGTATATATCTATATATACAGAGATAAATAACCTATAAATAGTTTATAAGAGATATATATAGCTATACTTATAGCTTAGACGCTTTAAATAATACTTATAATTATAGTTTATTTTAACCTTAAGATTTATTAGTTTAATATTATAAATGCTTTTCTAAACACTAAAATACTAGATAGAGAGCTAGTTATTTATAAGTTACCTAAAGGTTTTAAGTAAGATAGCAAATATATTAAGCTTAAATAGGTATTATATAAGCTAAGAGAGTCACTATACTTATAGTATAAAGACTTTAGCTTAATACTTTATAATCTTAGTCTAGAGCTATATAGTGAGAATCTATATCTATTTGCAGATCTAAACTATAAAGTCTATATCCTCTTTTATATTAATAACTTCCTTATTTTCTTCTATAAAACTAACTAGGAGGAGGGCTAAAGAGTAATAAGAGGTTTTAAAAGCAGATATATATTAAAGGACTAAAACCCTATAGAATAGTTTCTCAGAATATATATTATATAGAACAGAACAGTGTGCAAAATCCACCTTATATATAATATATATATTAATAAGATAGTAAGAAGATTTAAACTTATAGATAGTATTTGCCCAGCTATACTACTACTAATAATTAAATTTAAGAAGAATATCTTCTAGGCTATAAAGGCATAGATAAAGGAGTTTTAGAAAAAGATTAGATCTATTCTATATACTATAGTTATAGTATACCCAGATATAGTATTTATAGCCTCTTAACTTTCTCAATTTCTAATAAACTCTTCTAAAATACACTTAGTAGTAGTAAACTAGATAATTAGGTACCTATACTTAATATGCTTCCTTATAATTACCTATAAATATATAGGAAGTAGTTAGAAACTTCTAATTATAGGAGATATATTATTTGCTAATAATAAGGAGATATAGAGATCCTTATAAGAATATATTATCTTACTCTTTAGAGGCACTATTTAGTAGAAAGCTATATAGCAAAGTATAGTTATAACCTTAATAATAGAAGCTAAACTTCTAAGCCTTAAGTAAATAGTAAAAAAAGTAATAGCACTATATAGGCTCTTTTAAAATATATATCTTAACCTTAGAGATACCTAGAGAGTCTATTATAATAATTAGTAAACTATATACCTTATTATAAACTTAGAAGAGTATATTATAATATAGCTTAGATATATTAATATCTAGAATATATAGTTATACTAAGAGCACTTAGTAGAATTATTTAAAGTTATCTATATACTAATAAACCAGATATTAGTAGATAGACTTATAAAAAACCTACTAAGAGCTAAGTTTAAGTATTTTAGATTAATACTAAACCTTATAAATATATAAAATAAGATTATAATACTAGAATAAAAACCAGATAGTAAATCTCTCTTAATTTAGAGTAAAGCTCCTAGAGTATAATAACTTTTATAAATCTAGGCTAAGATACCCTTAACTACTATTCCAGCCTCCTAAATATAATATTCCTAATAACCTAAGTAGAAGCTGCTAGAATAGATTTATAATATTAAACTAAAGTTCTTAGTTATATACTAAGCCTAATAGCTTCTAGTTAAGCTTATAGTTATTCTATAAGGTATAAATAGCACTATATAACTAGCTAATAGTAGTCTTTTAAGTCTTAGAGAGCCCCTCTTCTAGAATATATAAAAGAGAACCTAGTATATATTATAGAATAATTACTATAATAGAGGTAGATATATAAGTATAGCTCTTATAGTTAGTATATTAACTTCTAGTACCTCTAAAGCACCTTCTAAATAAGCAGCTAGCTACTCTACTATAAATATAACCCTAGCAGAGCTTATTATATTTCTTATAGTTTAGAGGGGGAATCCCTATAGTATTTCTACTATAAATTATTAGCTTATTATTAAACCTGCTAAAAGGGGTTTTACTCTTATTAGAGGGAATAAAGTTCTTATTATTCTGCTTATTAGAACCCTTATTAGAGGGGTGGGATCTATAGTCTAGTAAAGCAGAGCAGGGTTTAGAGCTATAAACTACTAGACCCTTATACTGCTTACTTAGATATAGAGACTAAGAAGCTATAATTAAAGCTTGCTTCTAGGTCGCTATACTATATACTGCTAAATAATAATTAGAATATATTAATAAGAAGGGATTATAAATATACTAAAAAGCTTCTAATTAGAAAGCTATTAAAGAGCCTTTTTAAGAGCTCTACTTATAGCCTTCTAGTTAGAGAGCACTTAGCAAAGAGCTAAATAAGAGTTAGAATATTAAATAAGAGATTAAAGATATTAAATATATAATACCTAATAATATAGTTAGGTTAAGTATATTAGATAGCAGCTCCCCTTACCTTATTATCCTTATTACTAAAAAGTAATTTAGAGTAGAGAGGGGGAGCAGGCTTATTATTATTAGTAATAGCCTCCCTCTTCTTATTATCTAAGTTACTATTAGATAACTAGATATAGAGAGAGAGAATAGGCTTACTAGTATCCTCCTCCTCTATAGATTCTTTATTAATATACTTAGTAATAGCCTCTCCCTCCTTATTAGCTAAGTTACTATTAGATAACTAGCTATAGAGAGAGAGAACTAGCTTACTAGTAGCCTCCTCTTTAACTTATTTAGTAAGCTTATACTTATATACCCTTTTAGTAGTATAGTAGGCCTTTTTATAAGCCTTTTTATTAGCTATCTACTAGGCTAAGTTAGAAAGCTTATTAGAAGGCATATTCTATAAAATAGTTAGCTATAATTAAAATAATTATTAGAATTAAGATATAATATATATATAATTATTATATAGATATTTAGGTTAATATATAGTTATAATATAGTTTTTAGAGAGAGAAAGTAAGAGTAAATAAGCTACCCAGAATTTATAAAAGGCAGTAAGTAGTATACTAACTTAAATAGTACTAAGGAAAATTTTTTAATATTTTAGATAAAAGGAGTAACTTAAAATTAAACCTAGATATACCTTTCTAAATAAATAATAATATTTAAAGCTATAAAATAGCAATTTAGCAGCTAAATAATCCTTTATAATATATCTCCTTTATTATAAGAGGATATTTATAATTAGAGGATCTTATTTATAAAATAAGTTTAGATAGTTATAATTAAAATTTTCTAGTCTATTATAACTTTTTATATATAGTATTTAGTTATAGTTTATAACTAGAAGGTATATTATAATCTAAGTTATATAAGTATAGCTAATCCCAGCTCTGCTAATTAGATACTACTAATCTAGGTTCTAGTATGCTTAAGGAAGGCGCTGCAGAATAGGATCTAGAACAGATCCACACTAGCAGACTAATATTTCCCTACTAGTAAATAATAACTTAGTACCTATACTGTGGAATATACTTTAAGTATGCTAATTTGCCACTTTATAGTTAGAAGGTTAAGGTTAAATTTATATATATTCTAATAGGTGTTCTGATATACTATAATAAATATCTAAAAGATTAATCTTTTAGTAAGATAAATACTACTATATAAGATATTTAATAACTCCTTACCTAAAAGGTTAACCTTTTAGTAAGGTACTATATATATAAGAGATAACTCCTTAACCTTCTAAGAGGTTCTTATAGCTAGAAGTATAAAAAGCTCTATTACTATAAATAGAGCTTTATACTTATCTCTCTTTTTTATTCTTATTAATCTATAATAAGTTCTCTAAGATATTAATACTAAACCTAGTATATTAATATACTAGCTATATATAAAGCATATTAATTATTTTTAATAATATATAAAAGATTACACTAAAGTTTAGTATTAATATAATTAAGAAAACTCTCTATTTTATTAAGTAGCCTAGATAATACTAAGAGTATATTATGAATATAGCCCTTAAGAGAGCTTTTATTAATACCTCTAAAGAAAATAACTAGATATATAATAATATTATATATAAATAAGTAAATATAGTATTAGAAGTTAATTAAGTTATTATATACTCTATCTATTAGCTCTTCTTTAAATAGGCTCTCTATAATATTAAAGCAGAGGTAGCTCTATAGATATTAATAAGTATAGCTTATACTAACTATAATATAGAGAGAGTATTACTAATAATAATATAGCTATAAAGGTGTTAGCTAGCCTGATTAAATAAGGAGACTGCTAGTAGATAAAGCAGTAATAAAGATAGTATTAGTAGCGTGGGTAATAAATAAGAGAATAAGTTAATAGATATTATTATTAAACTATAAAGTTAAGGATTATAAAGCTATAGATAGATATATATAAGTATAGCTATAGTTAGGAGAGGATTATATAAATAAAGACTATATATATTATTAAGAGGCGTGGAGTTAGAAAGTCTATTATAAAGTAGGTAAAATCATTATATAGTAGCTAGAGGCCTTATACTATATAATATAATATAGTATATTATAGTATTTATAAGAGATATATTATTTCTATTGCTATAAAAAGGAACTTATATATTATTATTACTATACCTTAGAGTGTTATAACTCTATAAATATAAGAGGTATAAGATAATAGATAATATATTTAAAATCCTTATTATAGCTAGGTAGGGGAGAGAGGAGTTATTTATACTTATTCTAGCCCTTCTAGAGGCTTATATTACGTTATTACTTATATAATAGCTTATATAGTAGATTGCATAGATATTTAGCTAATTTATGCTTAGTTATATATTAAAGTTATAGCTTAAACCCCTTTAGTTTTAGCTAGAAAACTTATTAAAGATAAGGCTTTCTAGGACTTTCTAGACGTTTCTATCCACAGTATAGACAGTATTATTAATACTGTAATATACTGTGTTATATTATATAGTATATTATTAAGTATTATTATTTATTATATATTTTATAGGTCTTATTTATATAGAGCTTTTAAGATATTTATATAATATCTTATATATATCTATAGATAGGAAACTAGTAAATAGGCTTATAAAAAGCCTCTCTTAAGCTAAATATAAGTATTTTAAAGTATTACTAAACTTAGTAAAGATTTATAATATTATTATAATAAAAGAGAAGTAAGTTTAAGTATAGAATAAAGCTTTATTTAGCCTAAAGGCTAGTAGATATTATCTATAAAGCTATAGTTCTCTATATATAATATCTAGGTATAAAAGTAATTTTTATAAATATACTAGCTCTATCTCTCTTAAATACTAAAAGTAAAAAGTATTAATACTTAAAGATATATATTTAATAATAAAAGTACTTCTCTATATATATAGCTATAATAAGATAGTTATAAAAGTTATTAACTATATTAATGAGTAGCTTATAAAAAGCTAAAAAGCTTACTAAGTAAGTATATATATTAGTAATAATATTATTAAGAAGAGTAATAGCTATAGAGATCTATTAAGAAGAGCTAGTAAAAGCTAACTCTCTTATAGTAATCTCTAGATAGATAATAACCTAGAGCTTCTTCTTCTCTTTTTTAAGAGTAGCCTAGAGAGTATAGTAGTAAAAAGCAAGGCCCTAAATAGATAAGTTAGTACTATACTAGATTATTATATATATAGGATATTATAATTTAGTTTTGCTTATTATATACTTTATAATAGTATTTATAGAGTATAATAGTAATAATAAGAAGAGGCTTATAGCTATAGCTAGCTAGGTAGTAAAACGGGAGAAGAAAGAAAGAAAAAGAAGTATAAATGCTAGGTGAGGAACAAGACCTTAGATATGATATTATTATCTATATAAAAACACTACTCTAAAATATAGGCGCGCAGGCGCAGTATTTATAGACGCATTTTATATAGGTTTCTGTATATAGGCGCGCGCGGGTGTAAGTGGGTATAAGTGGGCGCAAGTTAGCGCGCGCGAGCATAGGTGCAGCCCACTACCCTATCTTAATCCTCCCTGAACCTATATATAATATATATAAAAAAGAAAAAAAAAGCTCTATAGAATAGAAAAAAGTCCTAAAAACTAGTTAAATCTATAGTCTCTAAAATATAATAATATAATAACTTATATAATAACTATCTAGGCTATCTCTACCTCCTTATTATTAATACCTAAATAACTATTTTTTCTTCTTAAGTATATAGTAGTATATATTAAAACTATAGTCTCTTTAGCTAAGCTCATTTAAAGCCCCTTCTAAATTAGTATATCTAAGTATTATTATAGTAGGTAGGATCTAGTATATTTAGGTATATATATAGATAG
Source organism: Colletotrichum neosansevieriae (assembly GCA_036785495.1). NCBI lineage: Eukaryota > Fungi > Ascomycota > Sordariomycetes > Glomerellales > Glomerellaceae > Colletotrichum > Colletotrichum neosansevieriae. The sequence goes on from JAVHLV010000469.1 coordinate 37,182, forward strand.
ATATATATATAGATAGATATATAATAGTATAATTAGGTATAATTAGGTATAACTAGATATAGTATAGTAAGTGTAGCAGGGTATAGTAGGGTGCAGTAGGGTGCAGCAGGGTGTAGTATAGTAGGTATAGTAGGCTAGATATATAGAGCTTTTTCAGGCATAAAAGTCAGGCATAGTTAGGTATATTTAGGTATATATAGGTATAAGTGGGCGTATATATATATATAAGTGAGAAAAATTTATATTATAGAGAGCTATTATATATATAGATATAAATAGCTAAAAATAAAGCAAAAAGCATAAAAAGTGTAAAAACTATAAAAAAAGAGAGGCTCTAAGCTAAAATTAAATATTAAGTTTATAGATTATATAAAAGGTAGTTATATTAGCTAGGGGGATATTAAACTCTTAGGCTATAAGCTAAGTACTATATATAATAGTTATGCTTAATATAAGGCTAAATAACTATAGTATAGGTAGGCTAAATATATCCTAAATAGATTTCTATTAAAATAGAAAAAGAAAGAAAGAAAAAGAAGTATAAATACTAAGTGAGAAATAAGACCTTAGATATAATATTATTATCTATATAAAAACACTACTCTAAAATATAGACGCGTGGATATAGTATTTATAGATATATTTTATATCGATTTCTATATATAGATATATATAGATATAAGTAGGTATAAGTAAGTATAAGTAGATATATATAAGTATAGGTGCAGCCTACTGCTCTATCTTAGTAATAATAGTAATACTTATTAATACTATAGAAGTAGTAACTAGAGCTTTTATCTATAAGTAGTAAGTAAGTATAGCTATAGTATAGATACTTTATTAGCTTACTAGCTCTCTTTAGGATAGTAAAGAAAGTATAGAGCTTCTTAGCTAAGCCTAGAGTTTTCTTAGTAATAGTAGGAGTAGTTTTCTTTTTAGGTATACTATAATATATACTATCTATAATATTAGCCTTCTTAAGCTTAGGCTTCTCTAGATTCTTATTAATATCTCTAAAGTATATAGAAGTAATATTATAAATATATAAATAGGCTTCTACTTATCCTTATCCTCCTTAATAGAGAGGCTATACTTATACTTATTATTCTATAGCTTATATATAGCTACCTTATTTATTTAGAAAGAATATTATTAGTTTTTATAGTATTAAAAAGCCTTATTAAATAGTAATAAGCTTATCTTAAGCTAAGCTCTCCTCTATTTTATAGAGAATAGTCTTAACTATTAAGTATTAGTATTACTAGATAGGCTATAGAATAGTAAAAGAAATATACTCTTACTAACTTTATTATTCTTAGCTTCTTTCTACTTAGTAATAGTAGCTAGCTACTCCTACTCTAATCTTTTCTTAGCTTTATATATTATCTTAGCCTTAGTAATATACTTAGTAATTAGTACTATAGACTATATATACTTAGAAGCTATTTTTATTAATAATATTAATAATTATAGATAGTACTATATAAAGATAAGTAACTATAATAGTTAGTAATATATATAGTAATTCTTTTATATATATAAAGAATTAATTTATAATTATTATAGTATTCTAAGTAGAAGAAAAAGGGAAAATTAAGGTAGAGAGTAGTATAAATAATATAACTATAATATCTAGCTACCTTTATAAATATTTAAGTACTACTAATAGAATTCTATTACTTACCTAAATTATATTACTATTACTTAAGTTATATATTACTTATTTATACTTTTTAAGCCTTTTATAAGAAATATTTTTAGTTATTCTATATCTTTAAGGCTATTTATAATACTACTTTATCTCTTATATATATATATATAGTTATAGCTATATATAAAGCTATATTACTATATTAATAATATTTACTATATAGCTAGGAGGTATATTATAATATAGTTTATAGCACTCTTAGGGCCTCTGGCTACTGCATAGTGATTTTACCTACTTTGCAATAAACCTTCTAACTCCACGCTGCGCTTCCTGATAATATATATAGCCTTTAGTCACGTGATCCTATCCTAACTATAGCTATACTTATATATATCTATCTATATTCTTATAATCCTTAACTTTATAGTTTAATAATAATATAGTTCTTAATTACTTAATTACTGCAAACTACTAAACTATCAACTTATCCTCTTACCTATTATCTATACTACTAACACTACCTCTATTACCACTTTATTTACTAGCTATACTGTTATTAATAATGCTCTCTCTATTAGTTAGTATAAGCTATACTTATTAATCTCTATAGAGCTGCCTCTACCTTAGTATTATAGAGAGCCTATTTAAAGAAGAGCTAATAGATAGAGTATATAATAACCTATTTAACTTCTATTACTATATTAACTTATTTATATATAATTTAATTATATATATAGATATTCTCTATAGAGGTATTAAGGTAAGCTCTTCTAAGGGCTATATTAGTAATATACTCTTTATATAGACTAAGTTAGTTAAAGAAGGAGGAGTTTTTATTAATTATATTAATACTAAACTATAAGAGATATACTATAAAACTCTATACTAAAAATATATAATAATATAGAGGCTATATAATAGAGGTTAATTATGTAATACAGTGTATTACAGTACTATTAGTACTATATATACTATTAGAAGAAGCCTCTAGAAAGCTATGGAAACTACTAGCTTTTACTATCTAAGTTAAGGTTAAACCTAAAAGGGTTTTAGGTTACTAAATTACTTAATAAATAACTTAAATAAGGAAATAAGTAGAGCAGCTTAGTAAGCAGCTTATATAGCTATAGAAGGCTCTAGAAACTAAGCCTTAAGTATAAATAACTCACCTCTCCCTCTCTAAAATACTCCCTTTTACTTAGAAGGTAAACACTTTAATATTAACTTATTTATACTTATTATTTCCCTTTTAAGCTATTAATTACATTATTAACAATTATATAACCTAAGAGGTTATAAGCCCAGCTTATATAAGCTGAAAAACGCTAAATAACACTAAATAATACCAAAAAACCTAAAAAGCCTAAAACGATAAAACTGAGATTTAAACCTCAAGCCCTTCTATATAAGGCTAATACCTATACCGCTACACTATATAACCTCCTATCTATTCACACTATTAATAATAATAACTATGTCTATAATAGACGCTAAATTCACTGTCCCTAAGCTTAAAGGAGCTTCTAACTATACTACTTAGGCTTTAAGAGTTAAAGCTCTTTTAGCTAGTAAGGTTATTAATATTAACTTAGAGGTATCTATAAGTAAGACTAATAAGGACCTAAATAATAAGGCACTAGCTTATATATAGCTATTATATACTAATAGGCCCCTATAAGTTATAAAAGACACTATAATAGTGCCTGAAGCCTAGAAAAAGCTTGCTAATCTATATAAGCCTAAGGGTTTTATAAATAAATTTCTAACTTATAGGGAATTTTTTAATACTACTTTAAAAAACTTTAGTAGTATAGAAAAATATCTTACTAAAGTTAAGAAATTAACTAATAATCTAGCTTATTATAAGCTAGCTTTACCTAAACAGATTATTATAGCCTGGATTTTAAATAGCTTAGATAAAAGCTATAAGGGTTTTATAACTAATATAACTTAAAGCCTTAGAGCTAACCTAGAGGCCTATACTCTTAACTCTTTATTTGCTAATTTACTAGATAAATATAAGAGAAAAGGAGGTAAAAATACTATAAATTATACTAAAAAGGGGCCTAAACGGGTTAATAAAAAGCTCTAGAGAAAACCTAGAGGTTTATTCTGCAAAAACTGCAGAAAGAGAAGCTATACTAAAGAAAATTATGCCTTTTTACACCCTAAAAAGGCTCCTAACTAGTAGAAGCCTTTAAATAATAAAAAAGCTAAAAAACTAGCTTAATAGAGCAATAATTCAGCTAAAATAGTTAATATAACTATTAATAACTAGCCTAAAAACACTATAAATATAGCTAATAACTTAGCTATAAATCCCTCTATTATAGAGGATTTTAACCTTATAGATATAAACTATAAAGGGGGAAATACTCCTCTAGCTGTAAATAACTTCTATAAGGATAATTATAAATTTGAAAACGTATATATAACCCATAATAATAACCCTTATAATAATAATAATACTAACCTATTACTAGGTAGCTTAATATAGCAGAAATTTAATAACCTAAAGAACTATAATAAGACTATAACTAGTTCTTTAAATAAAATCTCTTTCTGCTTAGATATAGCTACCACTATTCATACTATTAGTAATATAAAATATCTATATAATATTAAAAATATAAATAAAAGGGTTAAATAGAGAGAAGCAGAATATTTAACTGCTACTAAAGAAGAATCTATAAAACTATCCTTTAATAATTAATATTTTATAATACTAAATAATATATACTATATACTAGAGCTAGGTATTAATTTACTTAGCTAAAATAAGCTTAATAATCTAGGAATAGCTTCTATCTTTTAGAAGTAACCTATCCTATATCATATAAAACAAGATAAAATACTAGCTATAGGGTAGAAGAAGAATAACTTATACTTCTTTAATATACCCTCTACTAATATAAATAATAATAATAATAATAATACTATAAATATAACTAAAGATAACCTATATAATAAGGCTATA
>JAVHLV010000470.1:0-41733 GCA_036785495.1 Colletotrichum neosansevieriae
GGGGGCGCAAGGACAGGTGGAATGGTGCAATTACCTTCCTCGCAAGCGCCAAATGAGACAAATGCTTCCCTAGAGCCCGCGCGAAGCTTCGTCGTAGATCTTGAAGTCCTCCAATCTGGCGCGCATGTCCTTTTCGCGGGTCTGGCGGGCTTGTGAGACCCAAATCCAGGCGGCCTGGCTGATACAAGACTCGACGATGCCGCTCATGGCCACACGAACACAGGTGAACATGGCGACAATGATTACATCGAAATCTATGTTCAACCATAACCTAGGAACTGTCTGTTTGTCGTAGTGTTGGAAAATGATGCCTAGTGCAATGGCCGCGGCAACGCAGACCATGACTAGGCGATACTCGTCGTGCCACCATTTGGATACAAACTTGTAGTCGCTCTTCGGACGGGGTCTTGGAGGTCCTTCGTTGTCGTCATTATCGTCAGTGGCGCCATCGTGGGCCATCTTCTCCAAAGGATCACGCTTCAAGAGCTGTTTCCCTCGGGTCGAGGATCGCATTGTGCTGGTCGAGGAAGATGCTGGCGTTTTTCCGAGGTGGAAGAGAGATGACGGGTTATAATGATACTCGAGAGGAAAGTAGGTATTATGAGGATCTTGCTGCCACCATCTTAGAGAGAAGCAAAGGGATGCGGAAAAGTAAAGCAGGTTTCAGATGGCGGCATGGGAGAGGCTGTAGTCAGTTGGAGCCGTGATGCATTGCTCTAGGCCGCGCGCCGAACAGAAATCTCCTTGCTGGGTTGCTTCCTGCCGTGTTGCTGTTCCCTCACCAACACTTTCCCCGACCATCTTTGGATTCGCTCACGGCAGGAAGCTTCTCGTTATCGGCTAAGACGAACATGTGGCCCAGCCGCTCCACGATGTCATGCATGAAGATAAGGAAAGGGCGCAGGGGGGTGGTGATGTACTGAAGTACTGTGCTAAGTCTACCTAGGTACCTAGATACATGCAGTGGGGTGTGTGGATGTACTACAGTACTCTACCTTATGTGTACGTCCACCCGTCAGGTGTGAGCACCTGACAGGGGGATAAACTTGTTAAGGTAGGTAAGAGTTCGGGTCGGGGTTAACAGCGCCTTCAGTAAATTAATTTTGCCATTTTGGCGGAAGAAGGGTTTGAACTTTGAATGTAGTGTTACTGAGAAGAGAACGGAAACCAGCTATTTTCACATTTCCAGCCATGCTTTCTTTGTTTCTTGTTCTCTTTGGCCTTCAGGGCACGGCGGCCTGGCAACTTCCCCACAAAGTCCTTGCTGAACCCCCTCAGGGCCAGATACCGCTGTCTCCGTCTCTCAACGTCGCTGATGATGACGATATCGATGGATTCGGCGCAAACACCATTACCGGATTGAAGACTTTTGCCAACGTTCCTTTCGTTGATTGTTTTTCAAAAGATGAGGACCAGCGCAAGAGATACGACATTGCCGTTTTTGGTGCCCCTCATGATACTGTTCGTCAACCCCGACAACGTCAACGTCTCCCTTATGCACATGCCGATATCAGATGATCTGACATCCTACACATGATAGACAACAACAGGTAGGCCGGGAGCTCGGTTTGGACCACCAGCTATTCGGATGGGTAGTCAGAGAAAGGGCCCCGGGGAATGGAGCGTTTACACCGGTCAGCCACAGCCACACCACATGCCGCAACGACGTCTCTTTCTAACAGAAAGCCCCTTCCACCAGGCCGAGATCCCCTGCAGAGCTGGGCCACTGTGGTTGACTGCGGCGACGCCCGTCTCACTTGGTTGGACAACACTATTTCTCTGAAGCGTTTAGACAAAGCACACAAGGTGACAGGTCTCACTTGGGCTTCCTGAGACACCGGGCTCACAAAGCCAAGTTCATCTCGAGCCGCCCGGCGGCCAACTCATCCGTGTCTTCCACCCCGAGAATCCTCACGCTGGGCGGTGACCACACGACAACTCTATCTGCCCTGCGGTCTACCTATGAGAAATGGGGTCCTGTTTCTGTCATTCACTTCGACAGTCACATCGGTCCGTCTCCTCATCACAACTGCATAACATGACATCAAGCTGACTTCATCATCCAGACACCTGGGATCCCTCGGTTCTTGGTAAGTTCTCGCTCTCACGAGGTCGCAATAGAACTCACGATCGATTCTCTTAGGAGGTGGTATTTCGGATTACGCGTGAGTCATCGTATTCGCTCGCAGTGGCCGCTGCTGACCTCTCATCAGGGGCCTCAACCACGGCACCTTCTTGCACATTGCACACGAAGAAGTAACCTTATTCAATGCCGGACGCGCTCGACGAAACTAGCTAACATATGTAGAACCTGATACTAAACACCTCAATCCATGCCGGAATTCGTGCTCCGCTCATCCGAAGGCATGGAGACCTGAGAAATGACGTCCGCTGCGGCTTTGAAATCGTGACGGCCCGCCATGTAGACAAACTCGGCATCAATGGCGTCATCTCGAGAATCAAAGATCGTGTCGGAGACTCCAGAGTCTACATCAGCGTCGACATTGACGTCCTCGACCCGGCATACGCACCCGGTAATACCATTCCACGACCATAGACTGCATGCAACCTGAAGCTAATCGTTTTCTCAGCGACGGGCACGGCCGAGCCAGGAGGCTGGTCGACGCGAGAGTTGCTCACCATTCTCGAAGGCCTAGAGGGACTGCCTATAGTGGGAGCGGACGTAGTTGAAGTTGCGCCCGTCTATGACAACGCTGGCGAGACCACGGTCCTTGCGGCCGCCGAGGTCGCGTACACCCTCATTGATCTTATGGTCGAAACGCCCGTCCAGTCAAAGGCCGATATCGAGGAACGCCATTGAGCGTTGACCATGTTGAAGAACATAGACATGCATAAGCGGCCTCAAACAGAACGAACGTGTTCATAGTAGGCTTGAGGAAACAATGACGCATCATCGAGGTCGTAGGGCCAAAGGCAAATTCTGTCATATCAAAGCATCATCCCCTTTCAAGATTGTTCGATACTTCGAATCAAAGATACTTTGCGCAGACAGACCTTTTTTTTTTCTGCGCTTTGGCTTACAAAGAAGGAGTTGTCTCTTATGCTGGTGCTTAGTTGACTCGAACCCCTGGCAACCGAGGCAGCTTTCAACATGAACAATGATTAACACGGCCATCACAAAGGGAACTCGAACCAGTTGCAACGACTCGAAGGGCTCCAACAAAGCTTCATTGTAACAACTCACCATAAGATTTGAAGAGTCCTGCAGTCACCTTGGATTGTCATGGCCTATATATCCTCACTTCTCGTCCCGGTCTAGTCCCAACTCTCATCTCAAGCCACTCACAACCACAACAACAATCATTCAATAAGCATTTCAATTCCAACTTACAACTTCCAACTTTCAGCTTCCAACTTTCAGCTTCCAACTTTCAGCTTCCAACTTTCAGCTTTCAGTCTTCAGCCTTCAAATTCAGCACTCTATCTCCCTTTACCTTCATCAACCTTTCAACCAACTTTCAAAATGTCTTCTCGCACCAACACTCCCATCCGCAACATCCTCTCCCCTGAACACGAGCTGGTCTCGTCTCCCGCGCCCGTCGACGCCACCAACAACAACACGGCGACGACTCTCCCCGACTACGAGGACGAAGAACCCCGGTTCGACATCGTCGCAGGCTTCCACTTCCGCCGCTCGCCCTCCCCCGGCCCCTTCCACGACACCCGCCAGCAGCGGGTGTGGGAGGAGAGCTTGCACATGCGGATGGACTGGATCGCCGACCGCCAGGACAGCCTCGAAGAGAAGCTGCAAGACCTGGATCAGAGACAGGACTTCTTTGACGAGCGCATGGACCTGATCTCCGGGCGCCAGGACGTCGACGGATCTCGCATCGGCGGCCTCTCGTCCTCCCTCGGTGATTTCCGCGAGAGCCTGAGCAGCTGGGTTCACCCTCCTACCAGCTCCTCCGGTCATGTCATCCATGGCAACTGCCGTTGTTGTCGCTTGGACCAATCCCCCAGAATCAAGCGAAGAGCGCACGACATTGAAGAGGAAGAACAGCAGGCCAACGAAGATGGCAGCGCGACCCGATCTCCCAAGCGCCAAAGAATCATTTGCGCCAAGTCGTTGCACGCTCCTTGCAGCACTGGATACTTCAGCCCGAAATCTGCCACCTCTCCCGGCGCCTCAGGCAGCTCCCCTAAGCGGACTTTGGATGAGGTCGAAGAGGCGGAGGACAAGCCGAAGCCCGCAAAGATTCGCAAGACAATGGCGAAGATGGCATCCACGCCTAAAAAGACTGCCAAGGAGAGCACCGCTACAAAGAAGAAGGATTCCGCCGACGCGCAACCCCGGCCCGACCGCACGACCTCAACCAAGTACGGCCTGAGAAATCTGGCCAAGATGGAAGAGGAAAAGAAGAAGGAGGAGGAGGAGAAGCGTAAGGCCATGGAGAAGCAGACGGAGGACAACAAGAAAAAGGCCGATGCGAAAAAGAAGGCCGCAGCGAAAAAGGACGAAGCGGCAAAGAAGACCGCTGCCGCCCCGAAGAAGACTGCTGCACCGACGAAGATTGATGCGTCCAAGAAGACCAGTGCACCACAGAAGAATGCTGAACCGAAGAAGACTACCGCCCCAAAGAAGAATACTCCTAAGCCGACCGCCGCCCCGAAGAAGCCCGCTGCTGCGTCCAAGAAGCCTACCGCCGCGGAGAAAAAGGCTGCTGATGATGCTGCTACCGCCGCCGAGACAAAGAAGAAAAACGCGGCTGAGAAGAGAAAGGCTACCATAGCTGCTAAGAAGGCGGCTGCTGCCCAGAAGAAGAAAGACGAGGAGGAGGCGGAGGAAGATGAAGAGGAGGAGGAACAACAGCAAGCTCAGCAGCAAGCTCAGCAGTCGGGCGGCAACCAGGAGAAGCAACCAGATCAGGCAGCCCAGCAAGATGGTCAGCCTGGTGACGACCAGCAGGCAGACCAACAGGATGAACAACAGGATGACCAGCCGGGTGATGATCTGCCTGATCACGACCAGGTGCAGCAGCAGGAGGACCAACAGGCAGATCAGCAGGATGATCAGCCTGGTGACAACCAGCAACAGCAAGACCAGAGAGATCAGCAAGAGGAAGAAGGGGAGCAAGAGGAAGAAGAGCAGGAAGAGGAGCCACTGCAATAGACGCAGAAGCAGGAAGATGGAAAGACGACGACAGGCCGAAGATGATTGGATCTGTTAGTTGGTAGTCATACGCGGATTCCATGGACGCGTTGCTCAAGGATGTGGAGTGTACGATGAGGGATGTTACTACATGTAACCCGTTCTGATTTTGGAGACTGATGTTTTTGATATTATTGAAGCAATTTACGAGATGTTTGCCTTTTGAGTTGGGATGGAATAAAAAGAAAGAAATTAATCTACCTCGTCCGAGCCGTGGGCGCGATTTGAGTTGAATCCAAGGATGCTCATGATTCCTTTCCATATCCCCTCTCCCCAAGTAGTCCCAGAAACGCTCCCGTCAGCGTTGCGTTGTGGATCAGGTAGACACCACAAACCCCTCACAGATCCCGTCCCTCTGGCATACGCCATTGTGAAGACCGCTCTCGTATGCCCCCTTGCTGATACGAAGGCCGTTGACCATATTCCCGACGAAGCACCCGCAACAACATCTCGTACGTACTTCGGCAGCGGCAGATCAACCAACGGGAGAGACCTCGAGGCCTTGGCCGATGAATAATACCCAGACTTCTCCTCCCATCTGTCTTCAAACCTCTTCCTCCTACCCTTCCCTGCCCCTTTCTGAAGCCTCCGTGAAGAAATCGGCGGCGAGGGCCGCAATATCCTCTGCTCCTCCCACCTCGCCCCCTCGACAGCCCAATAACTCCCCCCCTCAATCTCCCTCTCATCCCACCCCTCAATCTCAATCTCGCTGCCCGAAACCCTCGACCTCCTCCGCCCAGACTCGTAGCTGCCCAGTCTCTGCGTCCTCGGCCGATGAGGATACGCCCTCCTCCTCCTCCTCCTCCTCCCGCTCACATCCAAAAGCTCATTCTCCCTCCCCGCGCGTTCGTGAGCAGCCGTGTGCGTCGTGGCGGCGGCGGTGGACGACGTGTACGTCGACATCCACGACGGAGACGCGGTATACGCCGAAGCAAAGACGGGCGCGTTAGTCGGAGACGTCTCGTTCTTGGAAGTTTGCTGAGAATTGTCTTCGTCGTCCTCGGTGGGCCGGAGAATGACCCGAGGTAGTATGAGAGCAGCGTTATCGGCTGTCGTGCCCGAACGATGATCCGGGAAACGGGCCTTCTCAAGCGATGGCTTTTTCGGCCCGCTCATGCTCCTCCCCCGTCGTCTGCATCGTTGACAAAGGCGGCTTTTCCCCTTGCATTTCTGGCACGGAACCTCGACCCCGGGCGTACACTCGTTGTCGTCTGCCTCCTCCTCACTAGATTCCGACTCATCCACGGGGAAGATATCCCAATAAACCGAGTCCATCCGTGCGGGCGGACTAACAAATGATCGGATTTGGCCACGATGACAAGAGAACGCGTCGAAGCCGAGTGTGGCAGAGTTGAGAAAATGAACCGAGAGGACGACAAATAAGTGCGGCAGAAAGTTGAGATCGGGAGAACGTATGATTTAGGAAATCTTTTCCCCTCATCGGCGTCGGTCAGTAAGAGAGGAAGACGATACAGTGCTAACCTTACGATACGGGAAAAAAGTGAGACACGCACTTGGGGTAGCACGGCCCAGTAAGGCGAGCGATGGCTGCCTTTGCCGCCCCTGATTCGCGGGACGCCTAGCCGGAGGAATGGCGCACCACAATTGTTGTTGATCTGATTTGAAGCGGTGCCTATTTTTAAGTTGTGATTTTAGTTGCCGAGGCTTTCGTAGCGCGTGCCAGTAACGGCGCGTTCCTGGCTGATGGTACGGCATCTCCAAAGACCCTACCCAAAACAATGATGCTCGCTGGCGATCACCATGCGGCACAAAATCACGACGGATTTCGAGGGGATCGCCATGACCCAAGAACAACCCCTTTTTCATTAACCTCTCCCAACGCCAAGCAATGCCCTTGATATAGAATACAAACATCCCCCTTCTTCCCCCCTGGGAAGTAAAACTCAGTCCCAGTAGCGGATATCTCCCTCCGCGCCCGCCGACACAAACTTGCTCGTCTCCTGGGGATGCCACGCGACGCACGTGACAGGCTGATCGCCGGCCTTGAGCTTGTGATACATCTTGCACGTCTTCCAGTCCCAGAAGCAGACGTATCCCTGCGTGTCGCCACTCGCGAGGAACTGCCCATCGGGGGAGACGGACACGTCGATGGCCGTGCCGGCGTTGTTGTGCCCGCGGTACGACTTCTTGCGGTTCTGGCGGAACTTGTCGTTGGCGCCGTACACGACGATCTGGTTGTCGGACGACTGGAACGCGACGTACTTGCCGCTCGGGTGCGGCGCCGCCCGCGTCATCGGGTACATGTAGGGCTCGGCGATGTACTTGATGGGCACGGGGATGTTGTAGTCCCATGCGCGGAGGGACTTGTCGTCCGACGTCGTCATGAAGCGGCGGCCGTCGTCGACGAAGGTGATTGTGTTGATTGCAGCCAAATGGTGATCTGGTCCATGTTAGCACTGAAGCTCATGTCATGCAGTTGAGGGAAGGGGGGGGGGGGGGGGGGACGAGTTCCCTTACCGTATTCTTGCACAATCTCGTTGCCGGCGCGGGTATCCCACTGGATAATCTTCTTATCCGACATGCCCGCCACGAATTCATGGGCGTGCTCGGCAGACGGGTTGAATCGCACAACATGCGGCGTCTTGCCCGTCGAGAACCGTCCCAAACAGCTTCCCGTCTCTGTGTCCCAGAGCTTGATCTGCCGATCGAAACTCGCCGACAAGAACCTGGTACCGTCGTTGTTGAAAGTGGCATCCGAGACTGCCTTCGAGTGTCCAGAATACGTTCGTAGCAGCTCGCGCTCGTGGTACACATCCCAGATCTTGAGAGTAGAGTCCGCCGAGGCAGACAGCAGCAGGTGTCCAGAGTCCGGGAAGAAGCGCAGCGCGGTGACTGCCTTGGTATGATTCCGCCACGTGTGGATCTGCTTCTTCGGGATGTAATTCGTGATGCTGCCAACCTCTTTGCGCAAGTCGACATCCAGGTCTTGGGGAACGTGCATGTATGTTCTGCCCTGGTAATCCCTCTCCTCCGATCCGTGGAATGTCGTCGTCTCCTCGCCCATCTCCTCGACCTCTTTCCTCCTGGCGAGGGCAGCCTCCGGAGGTCGCACGACGGTACCACTCTCGATGACATCGTCGTCGTCTGTGACCTCTTCGTATTCCTCGTCGCTGGCCAGTTCGTCGCCTTCGCGAACGACCTCGTACTCTTCGCGACGATAACGCGCCCAAGGACCGACGTAGGCGCCGTCGCCTTCCGCGACAGATGCGTCGCCCTTTTTCTCGCGCCCGGACCGTATCCTCGCAGCCTCCTCCTTCACGGCCTCGCCCGTCTGGTACTCGCGCTCGGGGCCTCCTTTCCGTTCGATCGCCCGGTGCTTGCTCCGGAATGTGTGCTCGGAAATGTAAGTCTCCTCCGCCGTGCCGGTGAGGACGTTTTTGCGTTTCAGCGTCGTCGTCTCGTCTTTGAAGGGGTTCGCGGGCCCCATCTTCGGGCGGGCGAGGTCCTCGCCGGTGTAGGGGACGACGGCGTGGTCAGGTCCAGCCTCTTGCCGGACGATCAGAGCGTCCTGAGGCGCCATGTTTGGCGGGTATTCTCCGAAGCCCGACATCTTGAATTCTGCCAACTCGTCGCGGGCTTTGGGTAGGCTATGGAGGGTTGTGTCGCGGCTGAAATCTTTGGTCGCGATTGTCCAGAACCTGGTCGCATCTACCATAGTTCATGTCACGTGATCTGATGTCAGGCTTTGGCAGGTGCTCGTGCACCTGAATGACAGCTCGGGTTGCGGAGGGAAAAGCTTGGATGGCTGCGGCACCACAGACCGAAACAGAGCGGAATTTGGCCCTGGGAATCCGAAAGTTTGATTATTCAAAGAATTGCAGGTATTCAGGCATGAAGGGCAGATTTAGGAATCTGTCATTACTCAATTATCGCAACCCGCCGCTCCCAAGACCAGCCGGCCTGGTAGCAACATGAAAGTAAACAGCTAGGTATTTGCCTTTCGCATCGTAAACCTTCCGCAATCGTCCCATCCTTCCCTCCGTGATATTCCTTTCCCTTTCATCATCATCAGGATCCCAAACAGAGGCGACATAAACACCAAACCTCTGCCCATAAACTCCGGGAGCCCTAGGCTTAGTAGGCATCAGCGCCGCGTTCCCCATAAAAACCAACCCCCGCCGCCTCGTTCTGGTATCATGACCCCATGTCTAGTAGTTGCCCGCCCTGTGCTCTTGAAGTGAGCTACCGGGGCGCGTTCGTTTGTGTGCCGCCTGTCCTCGGTCTGCCCATTCTCACCCACACGGCATGGTTGTGTGTCTACTGGAATCCGTCCCGTACTCGTTCGTAGGGAGTGGACTTAGTTGTTTAGTGAGCTTCGTCGCGGACAAGGGCAACGATCATGCTGTAGAGGTAGAAGAAGAACATGACCAAGTGAAAGCCGAGCTTCACAAAGGACTCCTGTAGCGGTGTTAGAGCTCTGATCCGACTATTGACACGTCCGGCTGATAAATACCTTCTTATGGACGTTAAGCTTGCGGAAAATCTCGGTAGCATCCAACAAGTGGGTGTTGTCGACAATCCTAGCTCAAGTCAGCATTTTGTCCTGTCCCAACGAGAATTCAGCGTGTGACCTACTTCTTGATGTTGTAGGCGAGGAGCGGCAGGTTAAGGATCAGCGGAACCCAGTATCCATTGATCAGGAACAGGAATGTCAGAAATCCATGAACGGCAGCTTCGGGGATGATGTAGGTGTTGAGGCGGTTGCAGAGGTCAATAGGGTTGATATAATCGCTGCAGAATAATGGGAATTAGCTATCGATTGTCTCCTCTCTTGTACTGTCACGCACAATCACGCCCTTGCAGCATGGCCAAGTCTGCAGCAAATGCAGCTTGTCCGTGTTTGCAAGCAGCTGCGCTGCGGCTGTCGCGCCCGTTGTCTGGCGCAATACACGAGGGAAAATGGGAAGACCTACCATTCCAGATCGCTGTACATGATGGTGAAGAAGACCTGCAGGAACAGGTTGACGGCGTTTATCAACACCGCGAGGAGGTATAACCACGCTTCGCCAGACATTTTGATGGATTCGGCAGCGAGCTGCGCGGATTTCAGGCAAGAAAATGTAGTGTGTTGAGACGTAGATGTTCAGCACGAGTTGGACTGCTGTTGTTGGAGGTAGAGGGGAAACCCTTGATTTTTTTTTTCCGCGCTCGAGTCTTGGTTTGGGTAGGTTTGGAGCTTTGTGTGAGTGCGGGCGGGTGGAATGCTTCGACGTCACTGGGGTGATGTGCGAGGCTCTGCACGGCAGGAAGCTTTGCAACGAGGAATTGAGAGGCGAGTGGTAGATGTGGCGGTAGCTGCAGGTGTCGGCTTTGCAGTACGGGGGCAAGTCGACACGTGTGGAAATTCAACGGGTTGGCTGGTGATGTTGAGTCGTGGTTGGACTTCTATGGCTTTAGTTGGAGGATGCAATGAAGACAATGGGTTGAGGCAGGCGAGGTAAGGTGCCTTGAGCTGTGATGAGGCGAGGCGAGGCAAGGCAAGGCAAGGCAAAGCAGGGTGCGCAAGTAGGACGGGGCGAGGTAACTTAGCGAGAAGAGGGAGAGCCCGACGGATGCTACATGACAATACGCTGCCGTGGAAAATCGGGAGGGTGGGCTACGGGGCTTTAACCTCTGATGATTGCTGGTCCAGTGTTCCCCTCCAACTGCTCCAGCGGCCAACAGGTTGACATCAGCCAGTCAGCGGGTTGGGATGGCGCCCCGTCGCCTGCACCGGCCGTGCCAGACGATACGTACCCATGCTAGGCGGTAGGCACGTATCGCCAGAAACCACCTCATCCCGGCTCGACTTTTCTACCTACCTAGTGCCTTTGCCACCCACCATTGGATCCAATCCAATGTTCACCCCCGGCTCGACTTTTATCGCGCTCCGGCCGGCGACTCCAGCGAATCTCATCGACACTTTTCCACGGATTCCAGACCCATCACCTCGACCACACTGAGCAGTCGATGGCACAAGCGTGAGGAAAACCAGAAAATCCCCAGGTGTCCCCTTCGAGCAGGACCCCTCTTCCGAACGGGGTCCCAGCTGTCACGCCTTTGATACCGTGCTCATCCAGCTGTCAGCGCTTCTTCAGCTGCCGGTGGAGAGCCGCATCGTCTTGTGCCCGTCGGGTGGCTGGGAGGGCTGGGGCTTAACAACTTGTACCGGGCATGTCCTTGAGATAATGGGCCAGATGCGAAGACGCCTGCCTGCCTGCATACGTAGTCCAGTCTCAGAATGGCCATGTCAAGGACACCGTCGTCGACCGGCCTTGACCTGGACTATGGCTGTGGCACGCACGAATGAATGACGAGTTTGAGTCCCTAGCACACGTCGATATCTGCCGGCTTGGGATGTCCCTGCCGTGAATCCTCTCTGTTTGACAGCTGTCGTGTCCTCCACATGAGACCGTCGCGTTTCCTTCTGAGGCTCACGTGGCTCTGCGCTCAAGGTAGAATGCTTTGATTTTCCAAGACATCATGCTCACTCAGACTCAGCGACATCGATTAGCTGGTCAAACTCCACATATGATCCAGACACCCTGGTATCGCCTTTTTCGCCGCCTAGCTTCATTGTTCTCCCGTCATGACTGCATGAAAATCAATCACACCTCACCCGGACCCCTTTTTGCACTCTTCAACGCCTCATCCTGCTCGCTCATGCTCATGTTAACGCTCGTGTTGGGATTTCATGCCGTCGTTCCGTTGGCCTCGGTGCCGGGCATCGGGATCTTTCCACCCGGCGAGTCGGCTTTCCTAGCTGTGAGAACCTCAACGCCGTCCTCTGTAACCAAGAGGGTGTGTTCTGCAACTGCCGTTAGTGGACCGGTTCTTGTTCACCCGAACCAGCGTTACTCACCGAACTGCGCGGTCTTCTTGCCATCAATGGTCGTGCTCGTCCAGTTATCGGGCCAGGTGATATCGCGGTACTTGCCGAGCGCAATCATGGGCTCGATGGTGAAGGTCATGCCGGGCTTGCACTCGCCAACCTGCTTGTTCTTGGCGTAGTGAGGAACGTTAGGAGGGCAGTGGAACAAGCTGTTGATGCCGTGGCCGCAGTAGGTGCGGATGACACTGCAGTTCCTCTCCTTGGCGATCTTCTCAATGATGTTGCCGAATTCGCGAATTAGAGTGCCGGGCTTCACCGCGGCGATGGCGGCGTCCAAACAGTCGCGGGCGGCTTCCACCACTCTGACAGAGTCGGGGTCGGCCTTGGCCCGGTCACCGACATAATATGTCTCGTTCAGATCGCCGTGGTAGCCCTCGTGATACAAAGTGACATCGATGTTGAGAATATCGCCATCAAGCAGCACGCGCTGGTCGGGAATACCATGGCAGATCACTTCGTTCAGCGACGTGCACACGGACTTGGGGAAGTGATTGTAGTTGAGGGGGGAGGGGTAGGACTGTTGGCACTTCATCAGCTTTGCCGTCACTTTGCGCTCTCATGCGCATGCCACTCACCTTGCGCTCTATGCAAGCGTTGTGGACGATCTCATCGATGGCGTCCGTGGTTATGCCGGGCTTGATGGCGGCGGCGGCAATATCCAGGACCTCTCTTGCCAAACGGCAGACCTTGCGCATGCCCTCGATTCCCTTGGCGTCCAAGATGTCGACCTTGTTGCGGTTGAGAATGGATCTGGGGTACTTCGGTTGGCCATCCTGCCACCAGTCGGGGTGGGGGATGTCCTTAGGAACGGTGCGTCGCGGGGACAGAGGGTAGACGGGTCGGAGAGGACCGCTGAAGGGGTACGTCGGGAACGGGTTGAAAACACCTGTCTCTGGATCTGGTTTAGAGACGACCTTTGGCGGGAGGACGTGGTGGAGTATACTTGTCTCGGTCTTGTGCATAGACTTGTGGTTGCCCTGCGAGCTGTTAGCAGCTGTCGCGATGTTTGTCCCCTGGAGCGTTAAATCAAGCTAACCCAGTTCTTCTTGAAGCAGTCTTGCGAGCAGAAGAAGCTATCCTTAATGCCCAGCTTCAAGCATGTCGGGCACTGTAGGGAGCCGGCGTCGTTGGGACAGTCGACTCCCAGGCACTTCTTCTTGGCGGGGGGTTCCGTCATGGTGGGCGTCTCGTCGAGTGGCTCGCAGAATAGGATCGAAGAACGAGGTTCGCGGCTCGAGGGTGGACGGGAAAATGCTGCAAACGATGCTGTTTCAGCAAAACTTGGGAGGAAACCAGTGATTGAAAGAAAAGACCCTGAAAATGGCAGGGCTTGGATGGAAAAATGCGGCGCGGCAGCTTGCAGGACACGCCCTAAAGTTGACCACTCGGCAGCGCAAAAAGTGACCTGACGAGAAATATTTCCAGTGGAGGTCGAGGCTGTGATAGGTACACTGGCGCACCTGCTGTAGACTCCCCCGCCACACGGTGCACCACTGGGCCGTTTTGCGCCAGACGCCAGAGAGTTTTAGGCGCGGGTGGGCGGTTCACCGTTCACCGACAAGACACCGATATCGATAAGCAGGTACTTTGCTGTTGGTGCGCACCCTATCGATAAGCTCGGGTGGGCTGTCAGCATCGCTAACCAGTAACGACTTGCATATTTTCTTCGATCGAGCATTGCAACACAGCGGAGCTTCCCTTGTCGGGGCTTCCGGGAAATACCCGACATCTCCGAAGGGAATTTCAAAGACTTTTTTTTTTCTTTCTCTGAAAGAAGGGTGCACTGTTTCCTTCCCTGTGGCCCCGGCACAAGTCATTGACGGCCGCCGACGCAGCTCAGCGAACACCCCAGCAGCCGACTCGACCCGCCAATGCGAACATCATGCGACTCTTTACACGCCACTGGCCGTAAATTCTTTCCCTTCCCAGCTCCGTCCCGTTGGAATTGGAGAATTGGGATTTCTTCTTCGACCCAAGCAACATGGTCAAGAAACAGAAAGTCGTCGTCGTCGGCGCCGGCCCTGTCGGCTCGTTAGCAGCCCTCTATGCCGCCCAACGCGGTCACGATGTCGAGATTTACGAGTTGCGTCCTGGTGAGTCGCGTGTTGCTTTTCCCGTTAAGTCGACAGCCACAAGTCCGTCCTAGCCCCACCATCCTGCGCCGAGACCGTGATGTGGATGAAATTGATAAGATTATAATGATCCATGAATCTGGCTGAGCATCTCATCTCACTCGGGTCGCAACGAGTGAATCGCTCGATTAGTAGTCGATAGACAGGCAGCTACGGCTACGTTATCTCGTTGAACTTGCTCAACTGACCTTCAACATGTAGACCTTCGAGACCCAACGACAACTCTGCTAAACTTTACCCGCTCCATCAACTTGGCCTTGTCGGAGCGCGGCATCAACGCCATGCGCAATGCTGGCCAACCAAAGTTACTGGAACATGTCGTTGGTGCCACCATTCCCATGCGCGGACGCATGATTCACGGCAGAACCCCGAAAGGTGAACTGTATGAGGCATCTCAGGACTACGATGTCCACGGCAGAGTACGTCCAGTCAACCTCCTTCACGGCTATAGAACGAGATGCTGACAGTCCAAGGCCATCTATGCGATCGACCGCGCTGGTTTGAACAAGCGCATGCTCGATATCCTCGAGGAGATGCCTAACGTCAAGTTCTTTTTCAGCCACAAGCTTACCGGCGCCGACTTCAAGAAGTGCAAGGCCTGGTTTGAGGTTATGACCTCCGAGTCTGCCACTGGTCGCGCGAGGGAGATTGAGATCGACTTCGACTTCATGATTGGCGCTGACGGAGCCCACTCAGCCGTCAGATACCACATGATGAAGTTTGCGCACATGGATTACAAGCAAGAGTATATTGATACTCTATGGTGCGAATTCCAGATCAAGCCGGCCGATCCCCCGTCCAAGGATAGCACCGGCCCTCACTTCCGAATCTCACCAAACCACCTTCACATCTGGCCGGGCAAGGACTTCATGTTCATTGCCATTCCCAGTGATGTGAGTCGCCATGAAGGCCGACTGCCCCAACCGAACTAACGCCTCTCAGGACGGATCTTTCACATGCACATTATTTCTGCCCAACGAGCAAACAGCTGCTCTAGAAAGCAACCCCGACAAACTGCCCGCCTTCTTTGACAAGCACTTCCCCGGTGTCACGGAACTGATTCCTCCGAACGAACTCATCGCGTCTTTCAAGCAAAATCCGCATCTGCCTCTGATTAGCATCAAGTGCAGCCCTCACCACTTCCATTCATCAGCCGTTCTCGTCGGCGACGCTGCCCACGCCATGGTTCCCTTCTACGGCCAGGGCATGAACGCAGGCCTGGAAGACGTTCGCGTACTATTTTCCATCCTCGACAAACACCGACTCCTGAGCGAGAACAACAATCCGGCGGAAGAGACGGGCAATTCCGCCGCAGTAGCGTACCACAGAGCGGTCGCTTTTGCCGAGTACACCGCGAACCGAGTTCCAGACGCGCATTCCATCAACGACCTTGCTCTACAGAACTACGTAGAAATGCGTGCCTCGGTGCTTTCGCCGAGCTACCGCCTCCGCAAGTGGTTGGAAGAGGCCATGTCCGTCTACATGCCGGGTCTGGGCTGGCAGACCAAGTACTCACGGGTCAGCTTCGGGAACGAGAGGTACTCCGAAGTCATAGCTAAGAGTGAGCATCAAGGTCGCGTTCTCATGAAGTCTTTTGAGGCCCTGGTGTGTAGTCCTCTCGTATTAGGAGCAGTGTACCTGTGGTGGAAGCGACCACAGTCTGTTATGGGAGTCGTTCAGGGGCTGTTGCGTACGATGCTGAGGGCCGCAGAGACAGCGTGAAACTTCGGTGTCCGGCTGTGATATACCATTCAAAATACCAAACATGTTGCATATTAGAAAAACGAATCACCACTCAGGCTGAGTCTTGCTATCAAATATACATTTCACTGCTCTCACTCAATGCCATCCGCTCCTTTGCATCAGGAACTCCGCTCGCTCTGATGCCATTTCCGACTTGGATCTCTGTATCATAACTAGCATGCGCTCAGTTTTGGACCTGTGGTCTTGTCTGGACTCTCTCAACGTACACTCTAGCAGCGGCGATGTGACGATATCCCACCTCTAGAGCCGTCTTCACAGCCTGCTCCTGCGCATCGGCATCTTGGAACGTCCCGAAACCAATAGCGGGGATCGTCGCGCCGGTTTTGAGCTTCCAATGCCTCGGATGACTCGCAACTCCTCTGGCTTGGTGTCTGAATACGGATTGATGGCGCAGGAGCAGTGCATCAGTTCGAGATGAACCTGATATGGCGTTCATCGTGACAATTCCTAGAGGCTTCCCACGCAGCTGAGAAATCCGCGCTAGATTCCATTGCGAAGTATGCCAAAAGCCATCGATTTATCAACTTTAACCTAGCTCACATGAAGATCCTACATCGCTAAAACCGCCCGGAAGACCTTATCCGTACGGTACCCGAAGTCCAAACTAACAGCCACCACAAAGGAGCGTTGTGCGACGCCACTGCTTAAACTCCAACCGCACACCGGCACGTCATGAAATCCAGTGCAGTGGCATCGGAAGGCGTCCGCAGACGACCTTCATAACCCACAGACGGCCAGTCGTTAAGCATTGTGCCAGCGTTTTTGTGGAGATACCCCCGCATCGTCGTAGTCGTCTCGAGGGAATTCATTCATGCAGCCCCGCGATTCCCCGCGATTGCGGAGATACCGCCCGTGGACCTCTCTCTCTCAATGGCCGCAAGCCATCGATGCTCGTCTCGAGGGAAAGGGAACTGGTGGTTTTCGAAGCATTCTCAAACCGGTTTGCCGCGAAGCTGTGGATCGAGACGCTTTTGGTCTTCAGTCGCGAAATGTTCTTAAAGCAGGAGAATACCATCGCATCTTACATATGTGAACTGCTTGCATTTTCCACCAATAGCTTAGACTTGGACACGAAGCTTTGACGTCAATCTATCAGTGAAGATACCTGCAGACTTACCGGATACGTCTGACGATTTTGGACACACACTCTTTACAATGTCTTCCACATCTGTAACGCCAGTCGCGACAGGGGCTGTCGAGGTACAGCCTGTTCTCACGCTCAAGGGGAAGGTCATCGCAGGTGAGTCGGGGAAAAAAAAGAATCTCCGACATATGTTTCAGGGCATCACTAAAGAGTTCAAAGTAACCGGAGGAAACCGCGGCATCGGTCTTGGAGTCGCGGAATGCTGTCTCCTCAACGGCGCTGACAAAGTCTACTCCATCGATCTCGCGGAACCAGGCGAAGAGTTCGCGGCAGCCTCGAAACAGTTCCCGGGACGTCTTTTCAACGTACAGGCAAACGTGACCGAGGAAGAGAGCATCACGGCCGCCATCGACAAGATTGTCGCGGAGGCGGGCGCCATCCACGGTGTTGTCGCCAACGCCGGCCGCACAAACCACAAGGCCGCTCTCGATTTCACCAAGGACGAGATCGAGACTCTGTTTGGCGTCAACGTAAGTTCTCGAGTATATGGTGGAGTATGTTCAGCTTCGTGCTGATGATAACGTTAGTTGTTCGGTGCCTTCTACACTGCCAGAGCTGCCGCGAGGGCTTTCATCAAGCTTGGCATCAAGGGCTCGGTTGTCTTCACGGCGTCGATGGCGTCTTACCGTCCCAACAAGGTGTGCCATGATCCCCGCCCCCTCCCGGTTCCAGCCGTCCGAGATTTGTATTGACGTCTTTCAGCGCGTGCCTTCGGCACCTTACGGCGCCTCCAAGGCGGGTATCCGCAACATGGCTCACACCCTCGCCATGGAATGGGCCAAGTACGGCATCCGCGTAAACAGTGTTTCCCCCGGTCTCGTCCGCACAGCAATGACGTACTGGGTCCCTCAACAACCCGACTGGGAGCAGCAGTTGAAGTACTACGGAGGCATGCCCAGGCTGGCCGAGGTGCAGGAGCTTGGCGGGGCGTACGTTTACCTGTTGAGCGATGCCGCGAGCTACACAACCTCGATAGATATCCCCGTCAACGGTGTTATCGGAAGTAAGTCGGGCCTTCCCTTGTGGATTCGTCGATCGACACTGACGTTGCCGTGCTTAGTCTGCTGAGCGTGTTGGTTTTGGTTTGAGGACGGTTACGAAGGAAAGACAAGAAATACGCGCGCGCGTGTTAGAAATTGTTCAAATACGCAAGAAACTAGAGGGAAATGCCCAGGTGGTCAGCGGTCTGCCATGGCTTGTCACTGTGGATATCGAATCAAAACTTTTGACCATCTTCTCCTTGTCTTGAATCAGTGTCTGTGTTGTTGTTTGTTTGTTTGTCGTTGACCCTGAGTCTAGGCCAGGTCGTTCGGCTCTGGGCGGAACTAGGCGGCACCTCGGCCCGGGTAAACTCGGACCTAAGCCGGAGGAGCTACCCAACTAACTCCAGAGTCCGGAGCCGAAAACGAAAAAAAAAAATCTCCGTTGATTCGGACTCGAATCAATGGGGCCCGTGCGCTCCGTTCAACTTGGAATTACATAGACATTTCTCGACTGCCCATCACCAGGCCGTGCTTCGAAGCCTCCTTTTAGGGCCTCATGTCGACAACCGAGATAACGACCTACCCTAATGGTCGAGCACCGCCTTATAAGGCCCAGAAAAAGTTGAGGATCGGAGCATGGGGGTTATCGGCTCACGTCTTCGTTGGCAGGCTTGGCCCCGGCACGTTGCGACGGTGCCATTTAAATCGAGGGAGCCTCATCTTGATTGATCAACGCGTGGGAAGCCTCCAGCAATAGATTCCACACGTGCGGTTTGAAAATTGCTCTTGAGCCGCAAAGGCCGCAGACTAAATGTTGAAGTCTATCATTGACCGTCGGACAGGGCAATCCAGCGGTTGATTGACTCTCCCCCCCTGAATAGCATCAGGCTGCAAACAATGACATGGAGTGAAGAGGATGCGTCAACAATCGCCGCTATTGCGCGACCAATCTCGCCAGCTCCCTCGAGTATTTTTGGGGCCGCTTGGCAGTTCACTGTCACTGTCCCGGGATTACTGTCTGACTTAACCCTTCCCCCCGCCCCCCCAAAGATTATTCCCGTGAGCCTACTATACTTCATATGTGCGCATGGAATGGTCCAAAATTCCAGCAGTGGAGACTTGGTGATGACGGTTAGGATTTCCCTCGAGACAACCGCGCGCGAAGATCCATCTCGGGTTATCGGAGGATCGGAGCCGGAGCGGAGTTCGGACCTCCCTCCCCCCCTTGGGTAATTCAACTAACCTAAACTCGTTGGTTGACAACAGATCCTTCACTTTGTGAGTTTGTTCCAGTTGAGGGCCCACTCTCTCTCCTTAGAAACCAGAGTCTAATTTCATCTCTTCTCTCGGCTCCGGTTCGTCCAAAGTTCGTGGAAAAACCCACTTACGGAGTTCACGTTGCATTTAGACAGAGAGAAAAGCGCGCATGAACCAGACCATTGCCAAAGAAGAAAATGCTTCCGTCCTGTCGCACAAGCTGTTTCCTATCACCGGACTCTTGGGGCTGCCAAGGCGTTTTGCTGTCAGGAGACATAGAACCAACCTGCTGTCTCTGGCAGGTCTCTGGCATGTCTTGGCATGTCTTGGCATATCGCAATCTTGGCTATCAGCGAGGAGGAATCCTCATTTCCGTCTTGGGCCAGAACTCCGATCAACTCAGTTGATTCTCCCTACTAGGATGATGGTCTTTACCAACTCGCTTAGAGGATTTACCTCATGGTGGGTTCTTGTCTCTTGTTCGACAGACCATGACCCTGGTGTTCCGACAACGGTGACAGATGATCCTTGCCTAGCATGCGTGTAAAGGTGCCAGAATTGTCCACTCTAGGAAAGTCGAGGCCCTCATGGACGGGCTCGAAAAGAAACAAGCAGTCTCGTCTTGTTCTTACTAAGGATGACTGAAGAGACCCCCTAACGGAGGCGCCACTGCCTTAGCCAAGGAACCCAGGCTGCCGGGTATCTGGGATTGATTAGATTAGATCGTGACCAGCCAGTCGGCGAGTTTGGTTCTTCCTCTCTCGACTCATGTAGCAAGGAGGGCGGCACAACCCTGAGGCCGCCGGGGATAGAATGCACCGACATCAAAGTGGATGCTCTTGATGGACATCATCGTGGGACAGGAAGGGGGTGCACTCGTAGAAAGGGAAAGACATATAAGTCTGGTATGAGTCGCTGGAGCTGTAGAGGAAATACCAGCTCTGCTTGGCAAAGATCTACGCTCACTTCCATTCACTCCTTTCAACCGTCTTTACAGCAAAAGAAAAAAGCTCACAATGCGTTCCTCGCTTTTCATTGCCGCGCAATTCGCCGCTGCCGCTTTCGCGGCTGAGCCCTGGGAGAACGAGGTTGACACTGGTCTTGTCACCTACCTCGACGGCACCAACTACACAAAGGGCACTCAGCCCCTCCTCAAGGACATCCGCGCCATTCCCGACTTCGACTGGGCTGCCCGTCAGAAGCTCGACAACCAGAAGTACTCTTTCTACCGCACCGGTACTGCCGGAGAGTTCAGCTACCGCCACAACCTCGACGTCTGGCAGAAGGTCCAGCTTCGCTCTAAGCACCTGAGCGATGTCACCAAGCTGAACGAGACCATGGCGTATGTCTTCAAGCAAACATATATAAGGTGACTCTGCACTTTGCTAACTCGGCTTGACCAGTACCACCATTCTCGGCTACAACTTCAGCGCCCCCATCTTCATTGCCCCTGCTGCCCGTGCTGCCTACGGAGATGAGGCGGCCGAGCTGAACCTCGTCCGCGCCGCCGGCAACGAGGACATCCTCTACGTCGTAAGTTTCACGGGCCAAAGAGCTTGTGTGATGGACGAGCACTCAACGCATACCTGACAGCCTTCCATGTACGCCTCCAAGTCCATCGAGGAGATCGCAACCGGCAAGGTCAACAACACCCTCAACGGCCCCCAGGTCATCTTCCAGCAGATCTACACCAACGCCAACCTGTCCGTCACCTGGGAGAACATCCGCCGCGCCGAGGCCACCGGCGCCAAGGCTATCGTCTGGACCATCGATGCCCCCGGTGACTCCGTCCGCCACCGCGCCGCCCGCTACGACACCACCAACTCGAACTCCGTCTCCTCTGCCCTGACCTGGGACGTCTACGACCAGATGCAGAACCAGACCAAGCTGCCCATTATTCTCAAGGGTATCACTACCGCCGAAGAGGCTCTCCTTGCCGTCGAGAAGGGCGCCAAGGCCATCTACATTTCCAACCACGGCGGCCGTCAGCTTGACCACACCCCCGGTCCCCTTGAGATTGCCTACGAGATCTACCGCAACGCCCCCGAAGTCTTCCAGAAGGTCGACGTCATTGCCGACAGCGGTATCCGCTACGGAAACGACGTTCTGAAGCTGCTTGCTCTCGGTGTCAAGGCCGTCGGCATGGGTCGTCCGTAAGTCGTCTTGCCAGCAGATTGACAGTTGTGTGATGAATACTAACCTTGAGCCAGCTTCATGTACGCCAACTGCTACGGACTCGAGGGTGTCACCAAGGCTATCAACATCATGAAGACGGAGATCGTCCGTGATGGCGCTCAGATGGGTGCTACCAACCTGCACAACATCAGCATGAGCTTCGTAAGTCACATCGAGACCACCAAATAGTAGTAAGACGCTTGCTAACTTGACGCAGCTCAACACCCGCCAGCTCGAGCAAAACGTTCACCTCTTCGACAAGCAGTGAACGTCACACAGTTCACAAACGAGAAAGGTTGAAGTCATGACTCACATCAAATCATGTTTCGATTGCATGCAGCTCTGCTGTGGATAAACGGCGTTCATATTTGGATTGGGTTTAGCATTGTCAAATTTCGAGTTCATCTTCTTGTCTATACTTCACCAGATACGTACATAGCATCAAAAAGGCTCCCACATGTGTGCATAAATCGATATCTCGATTGTGACCCTATGCCAGTCTTCAAAACGCCGATGCGTGATGATAAGCTGTATTGGTGTTCTCGGAATCAAGGGGCTTGCCTCTCAATGTCAAACAGCGGCGCCAGACGGGCGCATTGAGCCAAGGCCTCGTGATGGCTCGCTCCACCGCCTCCGGAAGCCCACGGGGCCCCTCTCCGCCCGAGTCCGGAGAATCCGACGCAAAGCCGTGGCCGAACGCACTCCTCCTTGTTCCAGGATGATTCCGCACCGATATCTTGCCAAAGTCCCCTCACGCCCGGGGATCTAGAAAGACCCTTTCTCTGGTCCGAAGTAGCCCCTGTCCGGAAGTGGAAGAATTCCGACTTGGCTGCCGTCGACTCCCGCACCGCTCACGGTGTTCCCCCACCACTTCAAGGATATCGGGTTGTATCCCACTGCGAAAAACATGACCAACGCCGAGACGGCCACACCCGCAGTCAAGGCTGCCGAGAGCACGTAGTTGTACTTTTCCCACCACGCCAGCCTGTGTCTCGGCAGCCAGTACATGAAGATGAAACCCAGGATCATGCCAGGCGTCTTGTACGACAGGTTGGAGGGCGCCCAGTGCTGAATGCCCTGGATGACGAGAACTGGGTTCAACCACAGAAGAGACGCGACGAATGGGAACAGGGTCCGGTCGAGGAGAGCGAACGTCTTGGGCTGCAGCTTGACGCGGAGCCTTTCTCGCACGCCGGGGAGGTATTTCGGGCCGTATCCCTGACCGACCAGGAACACAATGGCAATGAGGGTTCCAATCAGGAAGCACCCTTTGCGCTCACTGTCAGCGAGGTGATGGAGATATGTAGCAAGGCGAGACGGCTTGACTTACACTTGAGAATCGGGTAGAAGGCGACAAACATGCGTTCAGAGCCAAGCAAGCCCCACATCTGGGTCGTCGTTAGCACGCCCATCTCGACCCTGCTTGGCGGGCATGTCGGCACCAGGAAAACTCACCAGTGAATTGGTGTACAGAGGCGCTCCGTCATTGGCGCACGTGAACCGACTTGGCTGGGTGGGGGTACATAGACCCTTGACATTCTCAAGAATGAAGTTCTGCGTCGCGACAGCTACGAAACACGTGATGATGATCGTTCCGATCTGGCTGCGGAAGACAGATCGTGGGGCGATCTTGGTGTAGTGGGCCATCTTTTGGTCCTGGACATAGTTGTCTCCGTAGCCTGCGAGAGCCCACGAACCGAGCGTCTGGGAGAAGAGGAAGGCGTTGGTGTTCCCCGGGAGCATGTAACCGGTGATGACCTGAATCAGGGCCCCGAGCCCGAGGTTCGTTCCGGTGGTTGCTGAGAGGAAAGAGAGGGGGACTGCGAACACCAGGTTAATGGCGATCATCAGGAACACGATCCAGATCGGCGTGTCCAATGGATATATGCTGAGGAAGATGCAGGAGACAACGATGGCGGCGACGAGGATCAGCAAGAACCACCAGTCTGGCACTTCTTTGTACTTGGCCATAAGTCGGCTGTGGATATCCATGGCGCCATCATAGTTGCCTTTCTTGTACCGTAGACCTTTGTAAAAGTCAACGTACGCTGCCGAAATCGTCTTCCACTGATTGCCTGGATAACGTTAGCCGAGACACGCGAAAGGGGACTGGAAGCGAGAGAAGACAAACCCATGATGTACAGGAAGTAGATGGGATAAAAGCAGTAGTTGCCGCCGACGGTGATGAGATACCCGGCAGAGTAGAATGGCGGCGAGTAGTCTTGGTAGAGGGTCTCGTTCAGCTTGTTGTCAACGACCACATTCTGCACAACGTACGGCGTCCCGTCGTTTGCAAAAGGAGACGACGAGTTGATGGGAAGATACGCCGTGTTGTACATGTTGGTGTAGTAGATCCCGAGAATGATGACTCCTCCGAGAATCGCGCCGCAGTATTGCGTGCACGTGGCGAAGAAGGGCATGGAGAGCGCCGCATACGAAGACGTAGCAATGTTCCAGTCGAAGGTGGTGATGGGATTGAACAATCCCAGGCCCAGCGATGAACCGGTGATGATCGCGAGGGTAACATTTGTCGGGGAGATCCATGTCATCCAGTTGAAAGTCGCCAATGCGGTGAACAGGTACCCGGGCAGCCAGTAGTAAAAGAACATGCAGATTGTGCAGACGTAAAAGAATCTGTAGCGGGAGATGGTCCACCCGTTGATGTTCTCTCTCGGTTCAGGTCGAGTGAGGGCTCGGTTCATGGCAATCGTCGGAAGGATCGTCGGCCAAAGCGCCTTGACGGGATACACGCTGAACCGGCGCAAGTATCCCGCAAAACCCATGCCCATCAGTTGCACGAAGAGGGTCAGCATGATTTGGTAGCCGAAGTTGACGAACTTGAGGCCGTAATAGACCGGAGACTTTTGGACGAGGATCATGCCGTAGCTGTTTGTGGTGTAAATGGCGATGTTGTATGTGATGGTTGCAAACATTTGTTCTTTGAAGGTCCATGGACCGGGGTTCAAAGAATGACGAACGCCAAAGACGGTGACTCCCCAGTCTGGTAAGATGAACTCGAGAACCTTGGCGCAGGGAAACAGCAGGATTTGGATAACCTGACCGCTAAGAGCTAGACGATGCTTTTTGTCAGCCGAGAAGCAGCAAGCTCAGAAAACAACACAACTGGGAAGCTTCAACGGTGTTGACAATCTGGAATAGACTCACTGATAGCCGGGAACCTGGAGTTGAAGAATGTGGAGATGAAGGTGCCGATGACGGCCCAGCCTATTCCCAGAAAGTAAGCTCTGAAAGTCTCGATCGGGACGCTCTGGTCGTCGATAATCTCGGCAACGGCGCGAACGCCAGGGTAAGGCGAAGAGTAGCGGATCATGACGGCGTCGATTCTCAGGTCCCGATCATAAGACTCCCCATAAGACTTTTGGCCCTGGAGAAGCCTCTTCATACGCTCCCTCATATCGGAGGGGAAGTTCCAGTCGTCCTTGAAGAATTCCACCGCCTCCTCGATGATGTCGATGGCCTCCTCCTCGGTCATGCCATTGATCTTCTCCAGAACGTACTCATGTTCTCCGTTTGGGGCCAATTCTTCGAGCTTCTCGTGGGAGATCTGGTCGCCGATGCGTTCGTTGGAGTGGACCTTGGCGGGGATCTTTTCAATGTCTTCCGGCGCCGGGGACGGCCCGTCCTCCGCGATCTCCGCTTTTCCGGACATGATTTGCTTTTTGTGCCCCACGCCGGTATGCCGTTCAAGCGAGAAAAGAGGACGTTAGCACAGAGACTCAGGCGAAGAAACAGCACCGAGCAAGATAGCGCCCATCTTCCAGAGCGCGGGGCCTGCTGCGACAATATATGTCGGAAGTCTCGTGTTC
Source organism: Colletotrichum neosansevieriae (assembly GCA_036785495.1). NCBI lineage: Eukaryota > Fungi > Ascomycota > Sordariomycetes > Glomerellales > Glomerellaceae > Colletotrichum > Colletotrichum neosansevieriae. Next base: position 25,345 of record JAVHLV010000470.1, read on the forward strand.
CGACTTCGAGTTGGTGGCGGACGTAAAGGCGGGGGGAGCCGGGGGCTCGGTCCAGCCATCGGGCGAGACAGGTCGTCCGACATGAGGATGCGCTGCTATCTCCTCACCTCCTCACCAATAACCCTCCCCGACAACGTTGCATTCTTCCAGATCAACGTTGCGCTATCAAGCTGTTTGTGATCGTCCCATACATATCTGTATCACCCCGCATGGTCTACAAAACGGATGACCTGCCAGACGTGGCCTGCGGGGTGCATTCTTGGGAGGGATCCGCGCCCCTGTACATGCACTATCGACCGACGTCAAGCCAACGGAAATTGGTCAATTGCCACGGCAGAAAACACTCCTACAGCCGACCAAAGCACCAACAGGTAGAGGGGTAAATGATTTCGGGTAGTTGCGGAGTTACAATGTAAGCATGCAGTTGAGCGTAAGAGAATACATAGGCACGCCAGGAAATAATCATCCAAGATGGTCTCTTATGTGGACAATCAAGCTGGGCCTAGTTCAGGTAGAGTAGATACTCATCCATCCTCATCAAGTATTCAACTCATCAGAACTGAAGGCATAGCTTCCATTCCTGCATTTTACACGACGGAGAGATGTCTGGATGATTTTCTGTGGATTCAAGATGAAGGTCTTTGTCTGCCTCGGCCATTGGTCAACGCTATGTTTTCTGCAGTTTCTCGACTGATTCGTCAATGGCGCAGCTGTGGCGTTGATTGAGTTGAGGTTGATACGCTTGTCAACGCAATCCATGACCAGCACCGAGCCCTACGAACGTACGCATTCGTACATTCGCGTAATGATTCGGGAATATTGGCCTGAATAGTGGCGTGGGGCGTTCTAGACCAAAATTTACCGCGCTTCGCAAAGCCGCGTACTGCAGGGCCGGCCTGATGCAGCGACGCAGTGGAATATCGAGGCGGCGGCGGCCGACTGACTTTTTGGCTGCATATGCAGGGTAGGCTCTCCTTTCTACCATGGGACGACTGATACCATTACTGTGATATCGGTGCAAAGTAAGCCATCAGAGTTGCGTGGGTTTGCATGCGTCTCATCTGGTGTAGCTTTCGGCTGCAGCCGACAGCAGCCACGACCCACGGCGGCGTGCCTAGAACTTTGCCAGCACCAAGTAGCTTGATATGTAATCCGTTCGGATTGGTTCGTGACTCTATCTTTGATCGTCTGCGAACCCTCAAAGTTTATACTTCGATGTCTCACAGCTTCGACGAGTTCAAAAGACGGGAGGAGGGCTTTGGAATCGGCGAGGCGGTCGGCGTTTTACGCATTCGAGCACCCGCACGGTAGACATATTATGAGGAATCTCTCCCAGCCCATTATGTTTCCTGGATTTCGGTTGTGTTATTTCTCTTCATTCTGAAATTCGGCCGGCCACTGAGGCGAACTTAAACCATGAGGGCTAGTCATTTCCCAGCGCAGTGGAATAGGAGTGGAAGGCTGATTAGATGAGTGCCATCTGGTATCAAAGTTCTGCCAAAATGTATAAAGCTGAGAGCTATAGATCAAAAGAGATGTCGTTGAATAGAAACTAATCATAATAGAGGCTCCAAAGGATGGCAGACAAGCGAGTAGAGATCGCAAAATCGCGACACTACATTCCTTTTCGAACAGAACCTTAACCCGTGCCAGTAACGACAGCCGCTTGGATTATACTAACCGTGAAAACCCCACAAGAGCCACTAGAATGTCACTCATGTCAACTCCGACCTCTCGCATCTTTCCCGGATGGGCCATGGCAGGCATCTCATGCATTACTCTTGCATCATCCGATAGCTCAGCATGAGTTCCATAGGAACCTAGAGCCTTGTAGGTGCCTTGTTGATAATAAGGGGAAGCCTGGGACCTTGGAGATCCCACAGGCGCCGAAGTTGTGCTCATGCTCATGTCTGACATGGGCCGCTGAATGCCGAAGCCGTCAGAAAAGCTAGACGACGTGTTTGTTAAAGAGCCATTGAGCTTGTCGTAGGGATATGGCTCAAACGAACCTGCCATCCCTGGGCAAAATGCTTGAGGGCTTGTTGGGACCTGAGGAGCCGGAGCGGCGGCTTGGCCTTTGGGTTTGTTCCGCCGCCGCCGCCGCCACAGGCAGAAGATGCCTAGAACGATCGCAACGACACCCAGCGTTGACCAGCAATTGCATGCACCTCTCACAAGTGTTCAATATGTAAGACAATCAAGCCCATTCGGAAATTTGAAGTCGCACTACCCATAATGCCAGGATTTCATCAGCTTGTAAACTCATAGCCTCTCTCTTTCTCTCTCTAGACTCTCTCCCCCTCTCTCTTCTCTTTTTCATAAGAAAACACGAATTGGGTGTGAGTATTCACCAGTTAGTTCATGTAGTGTGGGAACTACCCCGTGGGGTTGACAACCGCCGATATAGGGAACATATAGTGAAGTTTTCATTGAAAACATGCTTCAAAGCTTTCTATGCGTCGCAATGGGTCTTGTGCTTTACAGTCAAATATGGAACGTCTCCTCGGCGGGGCGTTTCCTCGCCAAGCCAGGCCAACAAACATCGCGTCAGAAAAGTGAGTCTGTCGTGACATACCCTCGTGACGATTTCGACCCACCATGTATGTGTTGGTCTTCCTCGACACGGAAGCCAACCAACGCTTGGGGACCCATCCGGTTGACGTAACTTCGCCACTATCGGGATCAGATCATGCGCAAGAGCAAGGGTGTCAAATACTTGATGAGGGGAGACTCGATTATGCATATTTGCCAGATACAAATTTTGACAACCAGACGCCATCCTAGCTCACGCAACGACAATGACCGCACCGACAGATTGGAGAGACCAAAACAAGCATATTCGGATTTTGAGGAACGCAGAAATAGGCCGATATGGAGTGGTAGCCGCGATTGCCTACAACCTCGAGCAGATTTACGGACTTGTCGCTGCGGCGGAGCAAGCTCGATCACCCCTCATCATTCAGTTCTTTCCGTGGGCAGTGACCTATGCCGATGGTTTGCTCGTCCGAACTGCTAGAGAGGCGGTATCGCGGGCGACGGTTCCAATCTCTATCCACCTAGATCATGCGCAGGACGAAGACATCATCAAGCATGCGGCCGACAATCTTCCTTTCGATAGTATCATGGTCGACATGTCGCATCATGAGAAGGAAGAAAACCTGGAGAAAACGACGCGATGGGTCAAGTACTGTCATGAGCGCGGAATAGCTACCGAGGCGGAGCCCGGAAGAATTGAGGGGGCGGAAGATGGGGTAATGGATACGGCCGGGCTGGAGGCGAGCAAGACCACGCCTGAAGAAGTCGATCAATTCGTCGCAACTGGCGTCGATGCACTGGCTCCGGCTTTCGGAAACGTCCATGGGGAATATGGACCCCGAGGTCCTCAACTAGACTTTGAGAGGTGAGTCTACTCTTGAGAACGAGAACCGAGGATCAAGAAGTTGACGCTCGCAGGTTTGAGAAGATTCAAAGACAAATCGGTGGTAGGGTCCGAGTTGCTCTTCATGGCACGAATGGATTCAAGCCGGATCTGATGAAGCGATGCATTGCCGCGGGAGCTACGAAGATCAACGTCAACAAACTGGTCTTGGACGAATATTACATGCACCTCAAATTCCAAGTTACGCGAGTGCCTCACACTACCCTGATAGAAGAGGGCACTTATCACGTCACTCGGCAGACGAAAGAGTGGATGGAAATTTGCGGATCGGCAGGACAAGCCTGAGTCGATGGTTTCGCACCCCAAGTATGGTCGTAAGTGCATGGGGATGATGACAGTTGAGCACATGCTCTTATTCTCATATATGTCCCGAAGGGATTTGTCTATCAAGTCGCCTCAGCAGTCTCCCACCTGGCTTGGAGTTCCTCGCCAAGCGGCTTCACTGGCCAGCCTGATCGTTGGCGGCAAGCTTCCAGCAATTTGAGAACACAAGCCCGCTCTTTGTCATCTTCAAGTGGAATACCCGCTATGACAGTCAGCATCTCCGACGACCCAGAGAGTCTCTTATATTGCAACGTACCTATGTAGAGGCACTGAGAGCACATAACACTCGAAGGGTAGTCCGAGAGTGTCACACCAATCCCACAGACCTTTTTGACGCATTCCATTAACCTCTTCCGCTGTCGAGTGTATTGCTCAAGTCCCCCTAGCACTGGGACATGCAGAAGTAGTAGTATGTGCGCGCAGTAGTAAACCTGAAATGCTACGGCTGCCGGGGCACGTCAGCGTCCGATCAAGGATTCCGGGAGGCGTATTGGCATCGCACCGAATGATGGAGGATGTATCCATATTGGCTCAAAAACGTCTCCCGTAGAGCTGGCATAGGGGAGCGGCTGAAATTCCACCGTTAGATACCTCCTCCAACTCTCCAGCATGTCTTTCAGTGTCTCTGCTGCAGCTATTCTCGCAAGAGGGTCGTGCTTCCCGACCTCTGTATCTTCGTGAGAGCAGAACGCCACTACTTGGGCAAAGAAGTAGACGGAACGAGACGCGAGCTCGTAAGGGTCCATCTCATCCAGAGTTTTCATAGGCCTCCAAAAGGTGAAAGGGCGACGCTTCTCTCGAAACGCTGCCCATACATCCTGAACAAGCCTGAGTTAATACATGTAACTACTATGAACAACACACTGGAACCGAAACTGACCTGCGTCAGCCAATGCCACCACACAGCTGACTTCAGTCCGAGAGAGTCGCCATGTATTACTTGGGAGCGCTGGATCCAGAAGACACCTTTCAGGTGCCTCTCCCAGTCTTGCCGGGACCCGTCTAGCATCTCATAGGCTGAGATAATTGAAGTCGTCGCCAGGAGCTCCAAGCTCGTCTTGTACGAGTCGTACTGCATTGCTTGTTGAATGTAATGCAATGTTTTATAGTAATATCTCAACGCGCCATTTGGATCTTGATAGCTTTCTGCTCCTGCTTGCGCCTTGATGGAGAGATGCCGTGCTGAAAGCGCGAGAATGGCGTTCAGGAGACCGACATTGTGCATCTGTGGAGCAAATCGAGGTTTTTGGTTAATAGTGATAACAAAGAGCCAAGAGGCGACAGGAAACACTCACTGCAAGTTGAGGGACAAGCGTTCCAAACGGCCTCTTGGGATCAAAGAAGTCCATCTAAGCCCAAAGGAAAAGGGTCAGTGTATTTTTCTGCCTGGAACACTAAAAGATGACTGACCCATTGGCTTATGTGCTGCACAAAATTCTGGAACACCACATGCTCGTTGGGCAGAATTTTCAACAAGTCTTTCGAGTACCATGATTGCTTTTCAAAATTCTGGTAGTCGGTCAAGCGAGATGTTCGCTCTTGCAAGTAGGCATTGGAAGTGAGAGGTGTCGGTGAAGAGGCATCCTCGGGACGATGTGGCACCACCTTTCTGACAGCTGGTGATTGAACAACTGAGCGCCCAAAGATTTCGATGCCTTCCGTGTCAATGTTGAAGTCAGCGAAATCGAACTCTTGAATAGCAGCATCCTGAAGCAAGAGATCAACCCATATTGCGGTGGCGTTTTCTAGGTTGGCCCCGTAAGAGCTACTGGTAGTTGCCGATGCATGAGGAGTAGCAGCAGTTGAGCACGGGTCTGCCAAATTCAATGCCGGGGATTCTTGTTGAGTATTTGGCATCTCAGGAAAACCGAAGTCTGGCGACACCACACTGTCTTCTCTGACATCAACGGGGAGATTTGACGAAACTTCTGCGGTGCTCGTACGTGGTTGGTCTTCCGCTGTCGAGGAAGGCCAGGAAACCCGATCTGTATGTTCTGCAGTCGCCGACACCGCTGGAGGCGCTGAGCCACTAGATCTTCGAGGGGAGCCGCCTTCTTGCGGCGTTGTGTTATTTTTGTCTTGATCGTAACTTTCATTCCCGCTGTTGGCTTGTTTTCGTACAGGCGGTCGCCGCGGGACGTAGGCGCAAGCGTGGTTATTTCTTTCACAGCCGCCGCAAATGGGCTTCTTCTCATCGCACTTGACATGGCGACGGCGACAAGTTACGCTACGACATGGTGTTAGCTCACAGCCCTATACAAGTATGCTAGCTGATTTTATAAATGCCGTGAGGCATCAAAGGACCCTTACCAACCGTTGGTATTCCTCAAGCCGTGCCCTCGCGAAAGTCGGCCTCTGGTGAAGTAGCGAGGTGCTGTATCCTCGCTAGCTACCATTTCGTTGATCTCTTTGTAAGTTCCTCAGGATTTTCAGAGACTTTGACGAGATTCTCAGCCCGAGACATCAACAATACGGTACTTTTCGTCAAGCCACGTCAACTGAGCATCAGCCACTGTCTTGAAGTAGTAATTCCGCAACGACCGAAGTGGAGACCATCTATCCCGGGGCAAGAGCCACTATTAAGGACAATATTGATTGTTGCTTGTCCGGGGCCCTAGTCGTCACGTTGTAACCTGTCGCGTCAATACCACAGCGCGCTGAAGATACAACATGTTGTCGAGTGTGCCCATCGGAGACGAATAGAACTAATTACGCGGGGTAAATCCGGGGCAAGCCCAAGCCCCCGCAATTCGACAGAGCCCAGGTGCTCCGACAGCGGCGCCACATTTCCGTCATGATAGTTCTTGGCTGCTATTTCCCATTGATGTTTTCTTATGAATTCGTGCTCCGTATCAATGATTTAGAAGAAGCATGAATTAAAATGATGTAGTGGCCGTGGCATCGCGTCTTTCTTGAAAATCCCTGAAAATGATATGCCACAGTGATGGAACCAACTTATTGCAAGTTCACATACATGCCCCCCGTCAACAAGCACTTGAGGCGCCAAGTCCTCCGGCTTCCCAACACCCATTGGAATCCGCTTCTGCAAGTAATCCCGCTTCTCCTTGTTCTGCATGTCGGGTTCAGCCAGTCGAGTGTGAATTGTGCCAGGTAACAGGGCGTTGCACCGAATCTTGTCCTTGGCCAGAGCAATTGCCGTTGACTGTATTATTGACAGAACTGCGGCTTTTGTGGGTGGGTAATGAGGTTGCAGACCACCTCCAACGAGCTCGCTGACTGAAGTTCCATGTTTTCAACGTTCCGTGAGACTTGAACGATCTGGAGCAATCTGGTCGATAGAGCCGGGCAACAGAAGCGCGTTGTGCCGCAGAAAATTCAAAATTAAATCTAGGGGATGAGGTAGACCGTCAGGTGTTGGGAATTTGACAGCCGATTCTGCTTAACGAAATAGAAAGCAAGTGACCTCATGTACTGATCCCCATTCACGGAAGCCTGGATGTAAATTTGTGAACGGCCGGGTGGCTGACTCAATTCCAGCATAATACGGCTCATCAAGATGATCAGGGGCGATGCGGCATCCTCGATAGACGCGTATAGCCCCCATTCGAAAGTCAAGTATAGACATGGATTTGAGTTTCTCTGGAGAACATAATACGAGATTTCCGGCAAAGTCACACCTTCTCTCTCGGGCTTTAATTTTTCTACTCACGATGCGGCAGACGCGCGTGCGTGTGTTCTCTGAAGGTCAAAGCCTGCGTACAACCTACAAGTAAACCCGTGTGGAACCAAAGGCGCCTCCCAGCTATGGAAATCATCGAGGCATGTAAGCATTCTGAATTCGTGGATTCCAGATTCTCAAGCTGATGACCTGCATGCCCCACCTAAATTGGGCTGCTTACCACCCCATTATGTTCGTCTTACCATTCACAACCCCAGACTTAATAATGGTTCTTGGGAAAAAACGCCCTGATTAGAAATTGACGTCATAGGCGGCTAGATCAAACTGAACAACCGTGAATCCATGATTGTTCTAGGAGTCTTGCTCGGCAGTTTTTGAGCAAATTGGAAATCAAGTGACTTAACCCAATTTCCAGATTACGCTGAAGCTGCCAAAGAATCTTCATCAGCAATGTGTGATCCTACGATGGCATGACGAGTTGATACCAAGGATGAAGACTCGGCGTTCAAGAGTTCAGTCGGGTATGCTAACCAGAGCCTCATACACATGGTCAGAAAGGCGCGCCGTAGCAGGGGATGTACCCTGGTTAGCTTTAATCAGACTAGACTCTTCTCTCTTGGGAGCCCCCCGCCCGGCGTGTCCCACCATCATCAGGACTGACGAGATTAATCCCTCCGTAATCGCTTGTTTGGTCCGCACTCCACGATGTTCGACGCCCACATAAGCAACGGACTCTCGCAATGGCGGATCTTAGTAAACAATACTAGCATTGCTGTAGTGAATTACGGACAGGGGGCATGCACAGAATTCCCACAATGGCCGCCTGGCATCATGGATCCAGATCCAAGGAAATCCAGAGATAAAACCGAATAGCACTCATTCATGCTTTATTATTCGAAAAAATAAAAAAAACCACCTCTTTGAACCTTAGGAACAACAACTGAAGAACTCATCCCAATCATGTTATCGGCCCACAGCGAGAACATTTTGCAGAGCTTCAGAGGATCAACTTCTCGTAATGACATTCCATCATCCTTTCCACCTTTTGAGTTCACCCCGGAGCAGGAGAAAAGGATCATGAGAAAAGTCGATTTCCGGGTCGTGGCTACAGTGTCGCTTCTGTACTGCTTTTCCGTAATTGATCGATCAAACCTGCCCTCTGCCGCCGTTGCTGGCATGACGGAAGATTTGAATCTCACTGGCAACCGATATGTGAGTCTTGGCAGCGAGAGGTTCCCAGAATTGATTGGAACCGAGGTCTGGTCGAGTTTCACGTGGTCTGCTGTAGCTAAACGGATCAACGCAAAGTCAGTTGTCAGTCTCGTCTTCTTCGCGACTTACACCACCTGCCAGCCGTTTTCGATTATTCTTGCTCGGCTCATTGGACCAAGAGCATACTTCACTGGTGTTACCATATTTTGCGGGTTCATCGTCGTTGGTATGGCTTTTCTGAAGCACTGGAGTCAGTTGGTTGCTCTCAGAGTCATTCTCGGAGCTTTAGACTCTGGGTTCTTTCCCACCTGCGGCTATTTGCTTAGTACTTGGTATACCCGATGTAAGTTGGAACACTCGTGGAGTGGTATGGTGGCTGATCTCATTTTAGACGAAGTTGGAAGGCGATATTCAGTGTTCTATATCTTGGTGTGTCTTGCGACGGCATTTTCTGGGATACTTGCGTTCGGAGTACGTAAGAGCCCTCGCGCAACCCTATTGTCCCGCCCTATTAGCAGCCTTTTTGATGATATAACTCTCAGTATCTCACTAACGTGTCCAATAGCTTACCGAACTGAGCGGTAAGGGAGGTTTAAGCGGATGGTCTTGGATCTTCCTTGTGGAAGGTGTTATGACTTGCTTTCTTGGCATACTTGGATACTTCCTCATTGTTGGATTTCCTGACGCAAAAGGAACGGCCTGGAAATTCCTCTCCCGGGAAGAAACACAATGGGTGGTAGCACGGGTTCAAAAAGACCGGGGAGATGCTAGACTACCGTCTTTCAGCGTCAGAGAGTTTCTAAGAGGCGGTACTGATGGAAAGGTTTGGGCTTTGGCCTTGATCTACTTCAACCAGGCAGTCATGAACTTTGGTAAGTCATACATTGATATTCCATCCTATTACATATTGGAAGATCCGTGTAGCTGACTAAACATGCCGAAAACAAAAGCTTTGTCTTTCTTCCTTCCAATTATCCTGAAGGAAAATATGGGTTTCGACACAGGGAAGGCCCAGATCTTGATTGCCCCGCCTTACATCTTCGCGGCGATTCTGATGTACATCTCCGGCTGGTTGGGGGATTACTACATGATCCGAGGTCCCATCATCGTCGGAGACATGATTGTGGCCGTGGTTGGGACCGTTCTGGTAGGGTTTCACAACCATGTCGCAGTCCGATACTTTGGCATCTTTCTTATCACCGGCGGATCCTTCTCATTGATACCCGTGGTCATGGCATACCAAGCCAACAACATTCGAGGACAGTGGAAGCGTGCATTTTCCAGTGGCCTCACTGTCGCCTTTGGCGGAGTCGGCGGAATCGCTGGATCACTTATTTTCAGGTACGTGGAGACCTTCTAAACACTGATGGGAATTTGTTGTCTATTTGATTTCTCGAAAGACTTTTCTGCTTTTCAAGACAATCGAGCATTGGTGAAGCATGTTGCTATATGAGTTAACGGTGCAGTTGAATAGAAGCCAAGATAAACCCAGGTATATTCCAGGTCTAAGCACTTGTTTAGGATGTGCTGTCCTGAACGTCATCATCATTTTGGCCCTCAGCGCCCATTTCCATTATTGGAACCAAAAGGCCGAGCGCGGCGAGGTTGAACTTGAGGCGTCGGAGGTGAGTTACTCAGGATCGTGTTCTAGACGATTGTACCATTGTATGTGTCCTAACAACAATCTTCACAGGAAACGGACGCTTCAGATTTCCGATACACCTTTTAAATAGGCTTACGAAAAATCAACAACTGCGAACCGATCGCGAGGTCAATCGTAATCACGGTCATGTGTTGGTTCGTTTGTATTCAAAAGCAGCTGAAGAAAGAAACTATGCATACGGAAGATTCAGATATATACTATGAATTAGTTAGGTGTCTGAAGAATAAGAACGTCGAAACGACTGCAATTTTCACTAGTGTCCTATTCCACAAATATATGCGCCTATCGCCTCAGTAGAAAGGCTTTCTTGTGGGGATCAACAATACCAAAATCAGTAACACTTGTTGCCACTGTTCGAAGATGCTCAAACCCAAGCTGCTCATAGATGGGCTGCGCTGACGTGGTAGCCATCACCCAAACCTTCATACCAACCAGATCTGCTTGATTCAAGCCTGACTCAACAAGAGCAGAGGCGATCCCTCTTCGTCGATGATCTGGATGAACTGCAAGGTATTCAAGCACCGCTCCCCCTAAGTAATAGTTTAGGAATCAACTGCACAACAGAATGCTCCGGAGAAAAGTTCAAACTCGAACGAGAGGACAGATCACTCACTCAGAAAGGGTCCCTTTTGATCCCGCATTAGCGCAGTCTCAGTCTCTTCCAAAGACATTCCCAGAGCCGCCTGTAGTTGCGAGTTCATGCTAGGAACCCCATCTTCATTAATATTGGCTTCATATTCTGCTTTGAATCTCTCAGCCTCTTCTTGAGTCGGCTCGCGAACGGAAGCCTCAAGCCAGCTGATACTTTCGTCATCGTCTGGAAGTATCCAGTGCGCGTATTCAACGATCTCGCCGGTGGTCTCGTCTACAGCCTTCTGGTAACGCTTTTTCGTGCGACCAGACATGAGGCTGTGCGGCATACGAGCTGTAGCACCGGCAATGATGTCCTCAAGGGGTGTCGAACCCCACAAAGCCCGCCAACGGGGATCCATTTGATAGAAAGCCGTCGTGTTGTTTCGCGATACGCCGGCAGCATCGTCGTGGTCAATGCCGGCTATTCTGTAAGGCATTGTCGACTGATTTCGAACACGGCAATGTTTCGATATGCGGTCTGAATTGCATATACTGCAAGCATATTCTCAACTCGGAATTCTGAGCCAAGTTGTTCTCAAACTGAACCTGGGACGGAAGCTTGTGAAATGTCATTCGATGCGAGATACTATTTGGACTGAAAGGAGGAGCCACGGCGCACGCTGTTGAACCCATTTGTAAGAAAAGTACTCCCGGGAACAAATTACTTAACGTGTCCGAATCTCACGCAGCGAACGCTCCGAGTTACAATCCACCAAAAGACAATACGTGGCTCTGAGAAGCTTACGTATGGTTCAATGTTGTCTGCAAAATCCTTCCGGCTTATCGGCCCAATTCGAGATGGATACAAGCTGTCACTGACAGGGAATCAGATCCCAACGCTTTGGGTGGATCTCATCCATATTTCTGACATTTTCTGATAGAGCACAAAATAATGATACTCTAATAGCAAATTTGAATGATCCGGGACTGCACTTGAATTTAGAGAATGGCTGAATCATATCAAAAGTTTCTGGCCTGCAGACTTCTGCCCAAGTCCCTCCGCCTCCGTGAACTCATCTCTCTTTGGGCAGCTCAAGAGCCACAACTCTGTCAAAAGCATTGCACTGCCCATCAGATTTTGATAACCACCTTGCCCACGTGTTCGCCGGAGTACAAATACTCGCAAGCTGCGCGGGACTCGCTGAAAGGGAATACTTGATCGATAATGGGCGTGAGAGAAATCTTGTGTTGTTCGAGAAAGTCGAAAAGACGAGCATAGTCATCCGTTGTGTATTTTGTTCTCCCGGACTCCCGATAAACTAGGTCCTCCGCCATGGGGACTTTGACCATAATTCAACAGTGTATCATTCACATGCGATGGGAAAATGCCATTTTGCATTAGGATTAAACATTATATTCAGTGCTTCATACACAGCATACTTGTCTTAACAAACATGTCTATCTGGTCTCTTCGAGGACACCACCTCACACGGCGACGGCAAACATTGCGCATGCACATGGACGTGTGACAGATGACCCCACAGCGTGCCACTGCCATTTACTCCATTAGCCTCGTCACGTACGGAAGAGATCGCTTGTTGTAGCCCATGTTCCTGTCCACGCCGACCTTGGTGGTGGCGCTCGACAGAGGGGCTTTGACGTCGTTGCAAAGTCCCTCCGCCTGGTCCTTGGGCAAGAAGACACGGGGCAGGCCACCGGCGGGCATCTGGACCCAGAGACGTCCGTGAGAGGCCACCTGGAAGGTTTCGCAGTTCGCAACGTCGATCACGTCGGAGCCGATGGCGTACTTGTGGACGTTGCGGGCAATGGCGAACATGACGTTGTTGGTCGCATCGACACCGCCGTTGGTGTACATGGAGAAGAGCTGGCCCTTGCGGAAGGCGATGACGCGGCTGCTGTCCTTGCCGCCGTAAGAGAAGACGGCTTGCGTGCGGTCCGTCGTCAGGAAGTTGGCGTTGCCCGCGGCGGCGTGCGCGCGGATCCTGTTCGCCTGCTGGATCCAGCCGTACAGCTCCGAGTGGGTGTCGTAGCTGGCGAGCCAGAGAGCTTCGCGGTTGAAGGGCGTAGTGGCGCCGTTGAAGTGTTGCTCCTGGCCGTAGTAGACAATGGGGATGCCGTCGCGGAGCATGGAGAAGGCGTACAGGTTCTTGGCCGAGGCCATGTCGGGGTTCAAGTTGGGGAAACGGGGCTGGTCTTGGTTCTCGACGAAGGAACCCAAGAGCGATGGGTCGATGGTGGACCTGGACGCCAGGTCGTTGGTACCCTTGTAAAGCGCATCCATGTCTGCTTCCGCGGTCTTGAAAGCAGCAGCAAGCTGGTGGTAGGCGCTGTAGTCCATGAAGCCGTCCATGACTTGTTGATAAGGGGCCAAGACATCCAGGCTCGTGTGGCTGACCTCGCCCAGGAGGAAGACACCGGCAGCATCCCTGAAGCCTCCCTCGGTGAAGAATTCGGGCTCGATCTCAAGGGCTGTGTCGACGCGAAGGCCGTCGATGGAGTACTTTGTGACAAAGTCCTTGATCCACTCGGCGTAAACCTTGCGGACGTAGTCGGACTCGGTGCGCAGGTCGGGCAGACCCTCGAGCCAGCAAGTCTGCTCGGACTTCAGGTTGTTCCAGTTGATGGGGCACTCGCGGTGGTAGTACTCCGCCTTGTTGAAGGGCACGTACTTGGTGTAGTTGCCCGGGTCATCGTTGAGGCCGACGTGGTTGGGGGCGATATCGACCATGAGATACATGCCGCGGGCGTGAAGAGCATCGACCAGCTCCTTCAGGTCGGCCTCGGTACCGAAGTGCGGGTTGAGCTGGTAAATGTCCTCGGTCCAGAAGCCGTGGTAAGCTTCTCCGGCATTTTCGATGAATCCCTCAATGTTCTTGACGATGGGTGAGATCCAGATAGCAGTGGCGCCGATGTTCTGAATGTAGTCAAGCTTGCCGGTGATGCCCTTCCAGGTGCCGCCGCAGTATTTGCCTATGGCATTGTCACAGGCCGGGGTCGAGCCATCACTTGTGGCGAAGCGATCGGTGATGACCTGGTAAATACTCTGATTGCGCCATCCGGCGGCATCCAAGGCTGAAGCGCCCTGGAAGGCTCCAGCGGCCAGCAGAGAGAGGGTTGAAGCGAGGGAAAACATGATTGTCGGATAGTAAGATTAAGACGTATGAAAAAGCTCTGAAGCTATAAAAAAAAGGAGGGTTACAAAATTACACACAAAGCAATGAGAGTCGGTTAATGGATGATGGGAATTTGATGCCCGGTGGGAGTAAACGAAGGACGATAGCACAAGGCAGAACGAACGATGACCTTGGCTTCAATTGCGGCACCTGCAGGAAGAGGGAATGAACAGATGGGATCACGACGGTTACTGCAGGACACTAGAGGATATATGTTCGCGCCCATTCTGGGAGCCCCAGCCGGATTGCAAGACTCTTCCCATTGAATGCGACGACGAGGCCCGCCCTATTGGTAACCTCTTCAAAGCTCCCCTGCTACAATGGCTGTGCTGTTAGCGAAGGATAAAATAAGTTGCCATATCGAGGGATACCGGCCGATTCAAGTCAGTCCATGTTTGCCCGTTTTGATCCAGATCCCGGCAACGGTCTCCATCCGAGATGGAGGATCCACTACGGTGCCTACCCAGACGGGCCCAGAATCCAGACGGGGTCCTCGGAATATTCCATGTCGTCTAGGAAGCGCGATGCTCTCACGAGTTAAAGGGGAATTGCACAAGGAGGTCCTCAAGAAAACATGACTGTTGGAAACAAAGTCGGAAGATGAATATCGTCTCCAATCTCCTCGCGGAAGGGCTTGGCAGAGCGACATACCTTGCGCACATCCATGATCCGACTCATCCCCCGGCTCCGGAGGAAATGCGGCGACTCGGTGCGTCGTCTAAGTTGGGTCGATAGAAAACGCCGCGTGTGGATAAACGCGACCAAACGCGGAAGATAATAAGGGGTTGAGGTCCACTTCGATTCCCGATCGGTCACTTTTCCATATTCCCATAACCTTGTATCCTTGCAAGAGCGGACCAGATCCGAGTTCCCCAGTGGACTTTGTCGTATTTGCGCGATATTGACCTGGGACCAGCTTCAGGTGTCTCTCTGGCCCCACGAACACAGCAAATATTCGGTCAGTGCGCTGCATGATCTAGGATTCTCGCGATGGGACTCGGAGTGACTGCCGAGTCGTACACAGCTCGCGAGGCCTTGGGTTCCTGACGCCGGCACTGCACTGTTGTGATGATTCGCTAGCCTCAGTAACGATGTTGCATCGATGGGCCAGACTGATGCGGCGCGATGTCCTCGTCCAGTCACTAGCAAGTTTCAAACATGAAATGGTACATACGTCTTTCCTAAGAAACGAGCTTGCGGCGTGGCATTCTCGTCACTCTTCTCCGAGACTTCGTTCTGGTATCAAGATGGCATCTGCTGCTTCAGTCTCATATGATATTGACCCAATCGCAATGACTGGCGCATCGAGCCAGCGCCTCGTCACACCTGCTGGCGACGACCGTAGATAGCCGCCGTTCGCTGCAGTGGACATCGCAAAGATGGACTCCACCACGATAAATTCCGACCCTGCCTCTAACCCACGGTTACCCACCGGCGACTCTGCAAGAAGCAACAGGGATCAGGGTTCGTTGACAAGCCAAATTCGTGTTGGCGTCGGGCTTCAGGGGGAAACATTCGGACGTCTTGCCAACGCCCACCACTTTCTTTGTAAATATGCCACTCGCGCCCGCTGAGGATAGCACCAAGACGGAACTCCTGTTGTGCAAGAGCCCCTCAGTGACGCTCAGGGTAGCATTCTCGGGCAAGGCTTCAAGGGTAGGGAAGAGGCATCCCATCTGATTTCTTCCGCCCCGAAATGGCAAAGCCGCCTTCGACTGTGTGCAAGGTCTGAAACTTCTGGTGCAATTTTACCTGATGCACACGAACGTGCCAGTCCGGCCAGCGGTTCGTCGGCGGGACCAAGGTTGTGTCGACGCTCACGGCCCTGTCTCCCCCCCCATGGGTACCACTTTGCACTTTTTGTCTTTCTGATGATGCCGCAACAGAAGCTGTTGAGAATCTTACCTCCTCGGACTTCCACTTCACAGCCCAGGTCTCGCCGCCGTCTCGGCTGAGAGCTAAGAATGTTGTCAGGTGCAATTTGCTGGATGAGAGGACCCGTGGGCACGGAAAAGGCGAAGGCAGAGGAATACGCGAACTTGCAGTACTTTGCCTGGCTGGGCTTCTTTGGCCACGCAACGAATTGACCTGGAGAGAGCATAAAATGATGATTTGCCCTTAGGATGGTTGCAAAGTATTTGCTGCGGTGCCGGTACAACGGTGATTGAGTTTGACGATACACTGTCGGGATATGACATTTCTTCAGCTGTCCAAAAAGTAGGGTTGGCAATTACCCGGCCCGCGGGTACCCATGGGTACCCGCGAAATGGGTAGGTAGTTATGGGTAGTACCCATGGGTAGCGGGCGTTACCCATGGGTACCCATGGGTTAAGTGGGTTTGGGT
>JAVHLV010000471.1:0-41666 GCA_036785495.1 Colletotrichum neosansevieriae
CCTTTATATATAGGAGGTTAATCTAGAGGATCTAGTTACTATATCTATATAGCTAAAAGGTAGTTATAGTAGTTATTATCTTATAATTAAGGTTTTAGAGTAGTATTTATAGCAATATAGTATATATCAGACTATTAATTATTAAATTAAGTGTAATTATATATATATTTATAATACTATAATATATGTCTTATTCTATATATTTATTCTTATTTAGGCGTGTTCTAACCCCTTTTCCTGTGCGCACTCCGGTTGCAGTTAGCGCGCCTGGGCCGCTTTGGGCCTATGTGCAGAGCCGGACTAACGTTGCGCCCAACTCGCACTGCGCGTTCCGGACCCTATAATCTGACAAGTAAGCCCAGTTTTGCTCTCTTTTATATCACATCCCCCGCCTGTATTACTGGATGTTAATACTGATGTGTGGTGATTGTTAGGCAGTATTGAACCTCTCTTAGCTAAGTATTGATGTGATATGGCTAAAGCGGCTCTTTGGAAGAAGGGCCCTGTTGCCAGGGCGCCTCTGCTTTTAGAATCACCTTGAGTTTATAGTAGTATAGACTCTAAGAGCCTGAAACTTGTTAAGCTGGAGCGCGTTAACCTAGACTTTGCCTACTTCTAGCATCTTGAATAGGATGCTAAGGACCACACTGATAAAGAAGGGCCCGACTAGCTGGAGCAAGAAAGTTGGGATGAGCATAAGCAGAGTGTATTTATCTTATGCTGTAAAAGCTACTTAATAACTTAGTGATTAAAAGAGAAAGAGCTGTTAGAGCCTTTAGAACTTTAAGCTCCAGCTGGTGCCCATCCCACCACTGCTCCGCTGCCTGGCTAACTAGGTATAGTTGAGACCGCCACTATAACTTCAGTTTTAGTAGCAGTAGTAACCGCCTTAGCAGCATTAACTCATGGCTCCCCTTCTGCCTATTCAGCCATAGTCAAGACTGTCACAGCAGCTTCAGCAAGTTCAAGCCACGACTGCTCCACTGCATGGCCAGCCACAGTCAGGACTGCTACCGCTGCTACAGAATCAGCACAATCCATCACCTCGGGAGCATCAAGCACGTCAGCAGGATTAATATGTACCCTATGGCTCTAATATGATTAATGGGGGTAATAATGGAAAGGTGTCCGGGCCTTGATACTCAGCAGAGGAACTTAAGGCATGGTACTAGTTCTACTGCAACGTGTACCGACTGTGGAAGAGGGAACTTCCCGCGGCTGGTGGTTAGGATGCGCCCTGGGGAAAGTGTTGTTCTGGTGTGACTCTGCTGGACTGGAACCTGGGCTAGCCTGGTAAGGTATAACCTGGAAGCAGCTAATGCTGGTACTTCCACGTTGCACCCCTGACCACTGACTACTGACTACTTATTTGGATTGTAATGTGTAATAGTCCTTGCAGACTGATATGTATTGTGTTGTGAACTATAATGTGACACAGATAGTGGCCTGTTTTGCTCTGCTTGGCTGTCTGAGATTCTGAATCCTTAGTTGCTTCCTATTCCCTCCTGCCCCTTCTAAAGACTTGTAAATCGCTGACTTCTCGTATTGTGACAGTATGCACCTGTTCACCTGTTTGAGTCCACCCGCGAGCTCCCCAACTGTGGTCAAGTGAAGAAAGGCTGAGGCGCGGTAACTTATACGTATAATACTGGAGGAACACGTTTCCCTATGGGAACGACTAAGTAATACCAATCCCCCTCGTTGCACCGAAGCTGGGACGCCGATATGTCTGAATATGCTAATAACGGATTTGTGTTAGAGGCTCCTAGAGACGGTGTCTGTGGCGTTAACGACTTTAGTAATAAGCGCTAAAACATTAATTGCCACGTCCTTAGGGAATTAAACGATAAAAGTGATATGAATACTATAATAGGGTAAGTTTGTATTAGGCTGATGCTACTGTGGTGGCTAACCAGCACCTACTAATATTATGCAGCTAGCAAGATCTATCCTTAGCTCAGGTATTTTAGGATATTATATAGACTCTTGTAAAGCAAACTGCTTATAAGAATCCCCTCTGCTGCCCATACTATAAAGCGTGTGACTAAGCTTAACCACCTCTATGACCTAGACTGGCTAATAGTATTAGCTATGCTACTTGTTAATATTTTTCTAGTGCCTGGTGGTGTCCTTATATATAAGACTTACTTGTGAGGCTCTATATATGCTGAACTATCTATCTACTCTCCCTCTTAACCCTATGTGCTGCCTTATGTAGAGGATCGCAACAAGTACTATAGAATTAGACTTCTTAACTAGTACTAAGGGACACTCCCTTATTAAAGGTAAATAACTAAAATAAGATATTACTCTCTATCTAAAACACTTATTTTGCTAGACTATGCTTACTACTCTAGGTGTTTGTTTTATACTATATATAAGATGCTAGTAATCTGCCTAACTAAGCACTTTAACTTAGCTACTTCTCTAATACTAGTATTATTACTTAAAGTTATTAAACTCTTTAGTATATTTATTAACTAAGTGTTTCTATAAATAATAATTAAGCTTATAGTAAACCTAGTAGTATCTAGAGTTATAATAGTAGTGTTATTATATATTAACTAATATTATAGAGAGAGTTCTTATTAATTTAGCTAGTTTTATTATGATTTACTATAATTAGAGTAATTTTAGTAGAAATTATACTATTAGTTACTATTTTAGAAGTATTAATCTATATATATTAGAGCCTTTAGAAGATATAAATTAGGTAGTAGGCTCTAATTAATAGAAAGTAGTATTAATAGCTAAATAGAGAGTATTATATAGATCCTAAAGAGTTATAGAGTATTTACAGAGAGCTAGTTTATATTCTTAAACCCTTTAATAGATACTATAGATTTTATACTATAGAGAGGTATTATTAATAGTAAACTCCTTACTAAGAGTAGGTTTAATAATAAAGAGGGTTTTAAATAGTATTTTAAGGTTCTTAGTAATAGATTTACTAGAATTCTTCTATACAAAGTTATATAATATAGTATTATTCTATAGTTTCTTATTAAGAATATAAAACTCTTTAGGGCCTCTAGCTACTATATAGTAATTTTACCTGCTTTGTAATAGACCTTTTAACTCTATACTTCTTAATAATATATATCGCCTTTACTTATATAATTATAACTCTCCTAACTATAGCTATATTTATATATATATATTATACTAGATAGCTTTATAATCCTTAACTTTATAATCATTAACTTTATAATTTAATAAAAATATAGTTTTTAATTACTTAATTACTAACTACTAAACTATTAACTTATCCTCTTACCTATTATCTATACTATTACTACTATCTCTAATACTACTTTACTATTTACTAACTATACTATTATTAGTAATACTCTGTCTATTAGTTAATATAAGCTATAGTTATTAATATTTCCCTAGAGGGCTGCCTCTACCTTAGTATTATAGAGAGCTTATTTAAAGAAGAGTTACTAAATAGAGTATATTATAATCTATTTAACTTCTAAAGCTAAGTTTGCTTATTTATATATAATATAATTATATATCTAGGCATCCTCTATAGAGATATTAAGGAGAGTTTTCTTAAGAGCTATACTAGTAATATACTCTTTATATTATCTAGATTAGTTAAAGGAGAAGTAGGTTTTATTAATTATATTAATACTAAACTCTATAGTAATCTAGTTTATATTACTAGTAATAATAGATATATTTTATATATATCTAGTATATTAATATACTAGGTATAGTATTAATATCTTAGAGGATATATTATAAGTTATAGAATAAGGATAAGGAAGAGAAATAGATATAAAGCTCTATTTATAGTAGTGGAGGCTTATATTATTCTAGCTATAAGAACTTCTTAAGAAAGACCTTTTTAGTTAAGAGGTTATCTCTTATATAGTAGTGTTTAGAGTACCTTACTAAAAGGTTTACCCTTTAGGCATTTTTTATAGCACCTTACTAAAAGGTTTAGTAAAGGCATTTCTAAGCTATAAGAGCCTTAGTAGCCTATTTAGCCCTAATATAAATAGCTCTATTATATATAGTATAGTATTATTTATAAAAACGGCTATAAAGGCTAAAAGAGAAGTAGAGAAGTTTCTAAAGTAGTATAAATAGATTTTAGGTAATAAATAGTATATAAGGGTAACCTTTTAGGTTTATTATATAATATCTAAATAGAGAGAAAAGTATAGATATAAATTAATATATATATTAATATCTCTATATATATCTAAGGCCTAGAAAGGTGGGGGAAAAGATAGGTATATATAGATAATTTGATTCCTAAGGCTTTATAAGTGCTTAGGCAGCCTCTTAGCTTAGAGTTAAGCTTATTAGGTATATATTACTCTATATAGTAATAATAAGGTATATAGTTTAACTAAAAGCTATAAGGTTTTAACTTTAAGCTAAAGTTTAACCTTATTCTTAAATCTTATTATTCTTTAAAAAGTATATTATATAATTACGTAAGGTCTCTAATAGAATATATATATCAAAGCATACGGGTTTTAGCAAGGATTCTAAATATATTATTCATGCTCTTATACCTCTTATCTTCATAGGGTTATAGCACTCTAAAGATATAGGAATAATAATATATAAGTTTCTTTTATAGCAATAGGAATAATATATTTCTTATATACCCCCTTAAGGTATATATATATATATCCAGATAGTTATATATAATACTTTATAAGATTATTGAGAATATATTTCTAAGGAAAAAAGTAAAAAGCCTTAGTAAAAAAGTAAAAAAGACCTCTGTATAAGGGAAAACTATATATAATTAATAGTTTAGTTTTACTACTAATTTATATATATTAGTTTTACTATTAGTAGGTAAAGGACCCTTAGGTATAATACTTAGCCTAGTCTTAACTAGTTCTAGGATATCTTTGCTAATAATATTATTATACTAAATATAAATAGCAGTCTTACTCTATACTAAAAGAAATAAGGAAATAAGATTAAGCTTCTTAACTTAAAGGCTACCTTAATTAAATGAAAATAGTAATATATTTAGTAAAGAGTCAGAGATATATATATTATATTAATTTACTAACTAGAGATATACTTTAATTTATCTATAGCTATATAGTATTAGGAGCTAACTACTAAAGATAAGAAGGTACTTAATTAATACCTTAAATAGCAAAAGGAGAACCTTAACTATAGCCTTATATTTATATCTATTAACTTAATAATAGCTAAACTATTTATTTTTATTAACAGCTCTTTTTTTAATAATTCAAACCTCTTATTATAGATTAAATTTATTATTATTCTCACTAATAAGATAATAAATAATAATATATCTATAATATATAGTAACACTATTTACTTTAGTTTAATAAAGTATAAGAGGGTTACCTAAAGCATCTTAGCTCCTAAAGTCTATAGTATAGTTATTAATATAGACCTTACTTATACTATTATAATAATACTTTAGAAAGTTACTAACTACCTTTAAAAACCTTATATTTCTATAACTATCTATACTAATTTATACTCACTATATAAATACCTTATAAAGCTTAGTACTATAAAGGAAAAGTAATAAATAATTAATATTATAGCACTTTAATAGTTTTATAAGAGAAGAGAGATCTATAAAGTATAATAAATTAATAGTAATAATAATCCTATAGATATCTTTATAAAGAGTACTCTAAATTAGACCCTTAAACACTTTATTAATAGTAATGAAGTATTATTTATATAGAGGGATAGATAACTTAAGAGGAGAAGGCTAAGGAGTTAGATTATAAAAGTATAGCTATAGGCCTTAACCAGAAAGGGCTAGAATACTAAACATAGATATCTATTACTATATTAAACTATTATTTAACGTTCTAAGTCTATTATGCTTAGAGTTTTTCCTAAGGTATATATAGCAGCCACTTACTAGCTAACCTTTTGCTAATTATATATCTATATATATATACCTAATCCTTATTTCCTTATAATTACCTCTCTCTCTAAAGCCTTAGTCCCTAAAGTATTATATAGAGCTTATAGCTCTTTAGTAGTCTTTGCTACTTAGTAGCTAATTAGTTAGCATAAGTCAGGCTATATAATATTTAAGTTATAATAGCTATTATGCTATATAATCTTTATTTCTTTCTTTACTAAATAGAGATAACTATAGTAAGTAATATATTTTTATTACTAATTATTACTATTATTTATATATATCTATTAGGTTAATTCCTCTAATTAGTTACTAATTATTAGGTAATAGGTTAGTAGTATATATCTATTATAATTATTATATCTTATTACTAAGTAACCCCTTAAGTATAAAAAGGTTTCTTTTCCTGAGGTCTCTAACCTTGGAAATTTCTTTTCTTAGCTATACTTTTTTCTTTTCTTCCTCTTAATTAGTAGCTTTTTTTTACTACTAGTTTACTAATAATTTACCTTAATTATTATATCTCTATCTCTATCTATTTCTTTCTTTTCTATTTTCTTTTTTTTTCTATCTTTATCTCTATCTATTTACCAATAAATTACTATAATATCTTATATTACTTATATAGATATAGTCTTTATAAAGTTCCTCTATAAGCCTAGGAACCTTTCTAGTAATCTAACTAGTAATACTAATAGTAGCTATCTCTATCTTAGCTATCTTTTTAAGATATACTTTAATATCTTTAACCTTTATTATATATATAGTAACTATATATAGAAGTGCCTGCTCTATAACTTTAATAAAAAGAAATATTTAGCTATAAGTTTACTAAATTATTACTAACTATTTATTATATCCTAACCTCTTTTTAGGTTTCTTAAGAGCTTTAAGATACTACCTAAGCTACCTAAAATATATTTTAGTAAATTAAGCTTTAGAAATAAGAGGGCTCTCTTACCTCTTATTATTATTTCTAACTTTTATAACTACTTATAAACTACTTAGTAGCTTAGAAATAGGTTAGTAAGCTTATTTATAACCTTATTATTACTACTAACTCCTAAAATATAGAGTAGCTATAGTTATAGAAGCTCTTTTTTATTTATAAATATCTTTTCCTTAATATTATAGTTTAAGTATTATTATTATTATCTTTTCTTTACTAAATATTTATTAATAATAATAATTTAGGTTAGTACTCTTTATAATAGTATTAATATTCTTTAGTAACTAAATACTACCTAGCTACTCTATATCTATAATAATACCCTAGCTATATATCTCTTTAACAAGATTAACTAACTACTTAATAACTCTTTAATAAAGCCTATTTCTAAGATTCTATATAAGTATAATATTAATAAGTTTCCTACTTTCTATAATAAGCTCTAGGAGGGCCTTACTGCTTTTATAGTAAATAATATTCCCTCCTGCTTTATTACTATTACTAGCACCTACCTAGTTTTATATATCTCTTTTCTCTATACTCTAACTAAGAAGTATAGCCTAGAGAGTAATAAGAGCTTAGTAAAGAAGAAGCTAGCTATTAAGGTCTCTAATAAGTTTAATAATAAGTCTTAGATAATAGATAGTTAGTTTATTAGCAGTAATAATAATAGTAGTAGTAGTAATAGTAATATTAGTAATAGTAATAATATAGATAGTAGTAATACTAGTAATAGTAATACTAGTAGTAGTCCTGCTTATACCCCTTTCCCTAGTAGTATTACTATCTATAATAATAAGTTTACTAAGAGCTCTAAGCTTTTACTAAATAGTAGCTATAGTATTTATAGTAGTTATAGTTATAGTTATAGTTATAGTTATAGTTATAGTTATAGTTATAGTTATAGTTATAGTTATAGTTATAGTAGCTAGTAGTTAGCTATAGTAGATTATTAGCTATCTTTTTCTATTTCTCTATAGAATAATACCCTCTTCTTTTACTATATAGTTAGTAATAGTTTACTACTTATAAATTAAAAGTTTTGCTTTTCTAAACTTAGTTTTATTTTCACCTTCTTATATACCTAACCTTTAGTAACCTATTACTAAAGTCTATATAGCTAGTTATTCTATTTTCTATAAGCCTTTCTAAACTGCTTATTAAACTTCTAAATAGCCTCCTATATATTTATTAGGTTCTCTATAGATTTCTATATATTATACTCTATAAACTATCTTACCTACTTAACTAAATACTATATATTATTACTATCTCCTTACTATATAATAATCTCCTCTACTTCCTATTCTTCTAGCTTATCCTTTAGCTTTAGATATATAAATATGCTCTTACTATCTTCTTAGTAACTATTCTATAGCTTTAGTAAGGTAACTAAGAAAATATTATATATTCTCTAGTACTGTTTTAGTAGATAGACTCTATAGATCTATATCTTAATTACCTTAGTAATAAATACTTTAATAAACCTTAGTGCTAATTTTCTATTCTTAAACTAAAAATTCTTTATTAATAGCTTAATAACTTATCCCTAATAGTAGGTCTGCTCTTTATACCTTATATTATAATACTTAGCTTATATTACTATTACCTTTAGCTACTATTTCTATACCCTTATATAGAGTTTTATAATATACTTAATTTGCTTTTATATACTCTATACTATAGCTCTATCTACTAAGATAGTATACTCTATATAATATAAGTAGTAGCTATATAAAGCCTCTATTAATAAGACACTAATAATACTATAGTAACTATTATTATATATAAACTTAGCTTCTAGTAACTATACTGCCTATTTATATAGTAACTTATTAATATAAACCTATAGATACTTCTCTAGTATTTAATAGGTTTTTTTAAACTATTTATTAGTTTAGGGGTAGTATACTATAGAGAGGCAGCACTTAATAGCCCTCTTTTATATAAACTCTTCCTAAAATTAGCTTATAAAGAGTTTATCTTAGTTATTAATAATACCTTCTAGAGTACTAAAATAATATTCTATCTATTTATAGATAATCCACACTAGCTTAGCAGTAGTTAGCTACTTAGAAATTAGAATAAATATAGTAAACTTAGTTATTCTATATACTATAATTAATATAGTATTATACTTACTATCTTTATATTAATAGCTTATTAATAACTTAGTAATAAAGTTTAAGCTAATCTCTTAGAATAGATATACTAATAGGAGTAGTAACTATAACTTTCTATAGAGCGTATACCTAGGGATATAGTTTCCTTAGTATATATTATAACTTATAATATAGTTATATATATTAGTAGCTAGGTTTAGGTAATAAAACTTTCTTAAGATTAACTTAGTAGTCTTATTTATCTTTATATAACCCACTCTATAGTTATTATAGTATTAGTAAAGAATCTTAAGTCTTAGTAACCCTTTCTCTAAATAAGTCCTCTTAGTTAATAACCCCTTACTAAGCATTCTCTATATTACTCCTTATACTTTAGTATTAGGTTATTATAGCTACTATAGTAGTAGAAATATTAATATATCTTAGAGAGCTATACTAACTAGAGACTAAGGTATCTTTACCCCTAGAGCTATCTATTTCTATTTAAAAGGGGTATACTTTATTTACTTATACTATATTAATAAAAGCTTTTATAGTCTCTATACTACTTTTTAATATAGTGACTTTTTACTAAAGATCTATTAATAGATTAGTAATAAGCTCTAGCTTTCTTACTAAAGTTAGGAAGATATTATTATATTTCACCTCCCCCTCTATATAGTCTAGCTTTTTAAATAGGCTATTAGCTAGGTTTATAACTCCTAACCTATGCTCTAGATTAAAGTTAAATACTAAGAGCTTATATATCTATTTAATAAGCCTTTCCTAAAGATTCTATATTAATATATTAATAATACCTTTAAGTGTCTAGTAATCTATAAAGATTAGGAACTTCTTTAATATTCTCTATAGATAGTAAGCTTAGTAGTCTAGACTTTCTATAATAGCTAGAAGCTTTTACTAATCTATACTTTATTACTACTTTATATTACTAAGGCTTTATAAATAATAGGTAACTAGTTACTACTAACTATTAATATTCTAAGATAGAATATTAGTAATAGCCTTAGTAGAAATATCTATCTTAACTCTTATTTTATAGATTAGGCCTTAATATTAGAGAATAGTTACTAAGCAGAAGGTAAGTTAAAGTTTCTTAAATACTTATTAAGCCTCTTCTAGCTAGTTAAATTTACCTCTCTTTTACTATACCTAAATATTCTATAATAAACTTATAATAAAAGTTATAGAATCTAAGAAAGACCTAAACCTCTTAGTATATCTTTAGTAGCTTCTATTTAGTAACTACTTAGATATAGATCTTATTTATTAAGATACCCTTAGGTATAATAATATAACCTAGGAATTCCACTCTCTATTAATAGAAGCTATATTTACTAAACTTAATATAGAGTATTTATTAATAAAGCCTATAGAGTACTTAGTAAAGATTCTAAGTATATTAGTTTCTTATCTTAAAGTATACTATAATATTATCTATATATACTATATAGTAAGTGTTTAATAGCTTAGTAAGTGCTTAGTAAGTATATATCTAAAAGGTTACTAAGGTATTTATTAAGCTAAATAGTATAACTATATACTTAAAATACCTATATTTTATCCTAAATACTATTTTTTAGTAATTCTCTAGCTTAATATAGATATAGTAATATATATCTTAAAGATTAATCTTTAAAATCTACTTTACTCCCTATAGCCTATCTAATAGCTTACTAATAAGAGGGAGTGGATATTAATTCTTTATTATTACTTTATTTAGGCCTTAATAATCTATATAGAGGCATAAAGTACTATCTTTCTTTAGAATAAATAAAATAGATATACTTACCTCACTAGTTAAGAGTTAGATCTAGCTTATTATTTAGTTATTAGTAATATATTACTAAAGCTCTTTAAGTTACTATTTATTTAATAGATAGATTAGTCTATAGAGGGGTTTCTTCTCTTTAATTAGGTTAATTATATACTCTATACTCTTTAGTATTAAGTATTTCTTTACTACCTACTTATTAAATATTTCTTATTTACTAAGTAGCTTTAGTAATAGTTTAACCTCTTTTTTAGTGGAGTTATCTTTACCTAATACTTCTAAGGGTGTTTTATATAGCAAAATATTTCCTAAAATATATATAATAAATACCTTCTAGCTATTCTTAATAATCTCTTATATAAAAGCTAATAGTTTAGTAATACTAAAGCATTTATATTTTTAGGTATTTATCCTAGTATTAATAATAATACTCTCCTTTTCTATAGAAAGCTAGAATAGAAGGAAGTTACTAGTTTCTTCTAGCTAGGAAGCCTTAGTAAATAGTTACTATATCTTCCTTAGCTATTTCTTTAAGTTAAGCAAAAAAAAGGTTAGTTAGTATATATTTTAGCTAGGTATAGAGAATCTATTAAACCCTTCTAAAATAGAGACCTTTACTACTATAGGTTATAGCTATAGTAACTTAATAAGTTAGCTATTAGTAATATTAACTTAGAAATATAAGTCTATATTAATAACTATCTCCTCTTTAGTGAGGTTTTAGAGAATAATTACTTATCTCTTTATAGTATCTTCTTTAGGAAAGATATTTAGTTTTAGAGTAGATATAGGGGTTATTAATAATAGCCTCTAGCCTATTTAGTTTTTAATAAGTTAAGTTTATTAACCTCCTTAGTTATCTAGATTATATTAACTCTAGCCTTATTGGTATAGAGTTAGAGTGCTACTAGCGTTTTATTTATACCTTACTCTGCCTTTTCTTCTAAGCACTCCTACTTATAATACCTCTTCTTATTATATCTAAAACATACTATATCTCTGAGTATAGTAGGTCTTATACTAGAGTTAAATATAAGCTTATTTAAGGCTATACTCTATAAACTACTAATAGTGAGTTAGTAAGGTATTAAGCTCTAACCTCCTTAGATATTTCTATAGCTAGATCCCTACTATAGAGCCTTTTAGCTAGCTCTTACTAAGAGTAATCCCCTTAGTATATATTCTTCCTTAGTATATTACTTCCTACTCTTATTTTATAATAGCTTATTACTATATTATTAATATATCTCTTATAGTTACTCTATCTCTATACCTATATCTCTAGGCTTCTTAATCTTAACCTTTTATTACTTAAGCTTTCTATAAAGAAAAGAAACTAACTAAAAATATAAAGTATAAGCCTTAGCCTTACTATTTTATAGGTTTAGTATACCTAGGGTTTAGTATATTACTAACTACTTAGTAAAAACTATATTAAAGATTATATCTCCTTTTAATATATTATATCTAGCTTTTTATAATATCTCTACTCCTAAAGCTTAGGGTTAATATATTATTAATAAATACATATTATAAAGTTAGTCTATATAAGATTCCCTTTTAACCTAGTTCTATAGTATCTCTATTAAGTCTATAGAGTTAAGTTTATCTTTATAAATAACTATTAAACCTATTACTTTAATATAGTACTAATATATAGTTAGTTTCTATCCTTAATTATCTAGATCTAGTTATTAATCTAATTTACTATAAAGTTCTCTATTATAGTATAGTAGTTATATATGGAGAGTTTATCCTAATCCTACTATAGATTCCTAACTACTATATAGTTAATAAGCTACTATAAGAGAGTAGTTATTTACTCTTTATACTATTGCTGCTATAGCTATATCTATTCTATAAAGTTCTCCTGCTACCTCTATATAAATATTATAGCCTAGGTTAGAGCTCCTAAGATACTATTCTTATATAAAGTATATAATTGGGTGCTATATTAGCTATCTATAAGAGATATATTATAAAACCCTATAATAAAAATATATAATAATATAGAGGCTATATAATAGAGGTTAATTATATAATATAGTATATTATAGTATTATTAATACTATATATACTATTAGAAGAAGCCTCTAGAAAGCTATGGAAACTGCTAGCTTTTACTGCCTAAGTTAAGGTTAAACTTAAAAGGGTTTTAGGTTACTAAATTACTTAATAAATAACCTAAATAAGGAAATAAATAGAGCAGCTTAGTAAGCAGCTTATATAGCTATAAAAGGCTCTAGAAACTATACCTTAAGTATAAATAACTTACTTCTCTCTCTCTAGAATACTCTCTTTTACTTAGAAGGTAGATACTTTAATATTAACTTATTTATACTTATTATTTCCCTTTTAAGCTATTAATTATATTATCAATAGTTATATAACCTAAGAGGTTATAAGCCCAGTTTATATAAGCTGAAAAATGCTAAATAACGCTAAAAAAACCAAAAATAATGAAAGTAAGATTTAAACCTCAAGCCCTTCTATATAAGGCTAATACCTATACTACTATACTATATAACCTCCTACCTATTCACACTATTAATAATAATAACTATATCTATAATAGACACTAAATTTACTATCCCTAAGCTTGAAAAAGTCTGTAACTATACTACTTAGGCTTTAAGAGTTAAGGCTGTTTTAGCTAGCAAAGAGATAAATATTAACTTAGAGGCACCTATAAGTAAGTCTAATAAGGACCTAAATAATAAAGCACTAGCTTATACATAGCTATTATGCACTAATAGGCCCCTATAGGTTATAAAAGACACTATAATAGTATCTAAAGCCTAGAAAAAACTCACTAATTTATATAAGCCTAAGGGGTTTATAAATAAATTCCTAACTTATAGAGAATTTTTTAATACTACTTTAGAAAACTTTAGTAGTATAAAAGAATACCTTACTAAAGTTAAGGAATTAACTAATAATCTAGCTTATTATAAGCTAGCTTTACCTAAATAGGTTATTATAGCCTAGACTTTAAATAGCTTAGAAAAACGCTATAAGGGTTTTATAATTAATATAAGCTAAAGCCTTAGGGCTAACCTAGAGGCCTATACTCTTAACTCTTTATTCACTAATCTATTAGATAAATATAAGAGAAAAGGAGGAAAAAACACTATAAATTATACTAAAAAGGGGCCTAATTAAGTTAATAAAAAGCCCTGGAAAAAGACTAGGGGTTTATTCTGCAAAAACTATAGAAAAAGAGGCTATACTAAAGAGAACTATAATACCTTTTTATACTCTAATAAAGCTTCTAAATAGTAGAAGCCTAAAAAGAATAATAATAATAAAAAAGCTGAAAACCCAGCTTAACAGAGCAATAATTTAGCTAAAACAGTTAATATAACTATTAATAACTAGCTACATAACACTATAAATATAGCTAATAATATAGCTAAAAACTCCTCTATTACTGAGGATTTTAACCTTATAGATATAAACTATAAAAGAGGAAATACTCCTCTAGTAGTTAATAACTTCCATAAGGAAGATTATAAATTTAAAAACGTAAATATAACCTATAATAATAACCCTTATAATAATAATAATAATACTACTAACCTATCACTAGGTGGTTTAATAAAGCAGGAATTTAATAACCTAAAAAACTACTATAACTAGAATATAACTAGTTCTTTAAATAAAATCTCTTTCTATTTAGATACTACTACTACTATTTATACTATTAGTAATATAAAATATCTATATAATATAAAAGATATAAAAGAAAGTGTTAGTTTCACACCAGGACAAGGTTCACACAGGACTCGGGGCTCCCTTTATATATATATATTAAAAGCCTATAAGTTAATATATATCTGTATTTCTAAGTTCCACTTAACTATATTAGTAGTAGTGTTAAACTATATATATATACTCTATAATAGGTTATATAACCTTATATATACCTATTAATTGCAGTATATATCTTACTGCTTTACAGGTTATAGTGTTAGCGTAACACTAGCAGTCTTTTCTTTAAGGCTAGATATACTATAACCTGCTAAAATACACTCCTATATTACTAATACTTATTATAAACCCAAAATAGGTTTAAAAACATAAAAATAGCATAGAATTATATACTAATCTTATTCTATATTTAGTATAGTTAAATCCTCCTCTTCTAAGGTGCTAGAGCTACTTTAGTATACCTAGCACCGTTTATCTAACTCCTTAGCCTTCTCCTCTTAAATCACCTATCCCTCTATATAAACTATTACTTTATTATTATTAATAAAGCGTTTAAGGGTCTGATTTAGAGTACTTTTTATAAAAGTATCTACAGAGTTATTATCACTATTAATCTATTATACTTTATAGATCTCCCTCCTCTTATAGAACTATTAAAGCGCTATATTATTAATTATTAGTTACTTCTCCTTTATAATACTAAGCTTAATAAAGCATTTATATAGTAAGTATAAATTAGTATAGATAATTATAGAAATATAAGGTCTTTTAAGGTAGTTAGTGATCTTTTAAAGTATTATTATAATAGTATAGGTAAGGTCTATGCTAGTAACTATACTATAAACTTTAGAAGCTAGAACACTCTAGATAACCCTCTTATACTTTATTAAGCTAAAGTAAATAGTGTTACTGCAGATTATAAATATATTATTATTTATTATCTTATTAATAAGGATAATATTTATTATCTTATTAACAAGGATAATAATAAATCTGATCTATAATAAGAGATCTGAATTATTAGTAAAAGAGCTATTAATAAAAATAAATAGTTTAGCTATTACTAAGTTAATAGATATAAATATAAGGCTGCAGTTAAGGTTCTCTATTTACTATTTAAGGTGTTAATTAAGTGCCTTTTTATTTTTAGTAGTTAGCTTCTAATACTATATAGCTGCAGATAGATTAAAATATACCTCTAGCTAGCAAATTAATATAATATATATACCTCTTACCCTTTACTAAATATATTACTATTTTTATTTAGTTAAAGTAGCTTTTAGGTTAATAAGCTTAATCTTATTTTCTTATCTCTTTTAGTATAGAGTAAGACTACTATTTGTATTTAGTATAATAATACTACTATTAAATATTAGTAAGTTATTTAGGTTAAGTTATTATTTATCCTTTATAGTAAAGCTATCTTTAATAAGTTTATTATCCTCTTATTTAGAGAAACTTAGTATTAAAAGTCTAATTATATTATCAGTTTATATACTAATAATACTAAATCTATTAGTAGCAGTTAAGGAGATTAGTAAGTATAGGTTAAATAAGAATTAATCTATCTTAAGCTTTTCTCTATAATACTTACTATAAGTTACCTACTAATAGGTTCTAGCTTCTATAATACTATATAGGAGTTTAATAATCCTTATAATCTAATTCTTAGAGTATTTGCTTTAGATTTTGCTTAGAAGGTCTACTAATATTATTCTATTAAGCTCTATTTAGGATTAGATATATACTTATATAATATCTCTAAGCTATAGAATAAATCCCTCTACTATTAGAGATAGTGCTAAAGCAAGAAGCAATTATTAGCTTACTCTCTAAATTATTAGTGATTATATAAGGATTAAAGTCTTATTATTATTATTATAACTCTAAATAATAAGTTATAACTTTTTATAAGGTTAGTTAGTCCCTTTTCCTTTAACTTTATAAACTATATAGGATTTGAAAATCTGGGTTTTACTATAAATAGTAGTATTATAGGGAATAATTTTGAAAATACTATGTTTCTAAAGTATAGTTATCTTAGCTATTATAGAGGCAGAGAAAGGTTCTCTTAGTATTATAATAATGCTCTCCTTATATAGATAGATAGTAAGGTTATAATTTAAATACTCTCTTACTATTAGAAAGGTTATAGTATTACTAATTTTATAGCTAAGAGCTTTTACTATATTAATAATAAAAATAGTATTAATTATAGTATTCTCTTATCTATTTTAGTCTATAAAGCAGTTACTTCTTTATATTAAACCTATAATAGGTGTTATAATAGCTCCTATATAGTTTTTTAGCAGTTTCCTTCTCTTATATAGAGGTAGTAATATTAGTATTAGTGCTAGTATAGTATTATTCTTATCTAGTTCTTCTATTCTTCTAGTATTCTAGTCTAGAGAGTCTATTAGCATATTATTATTATCCTTACTAGTATTACTAGTAATACTAGTATTATACTATAGGTAGATAATAGTTAATTAGAAGGTTCTAGGTCTATATAGGAGGTTAAGTATATAGATTTTACTATTAATAGCAAGGAGTTTATATAGTCCTTACTATTCTTTCTTTTTATAGTAGATATATATAAGTAAGAGTAGTAGTAGCTATAGAGTTCTATATATATTTAGTTTATTATAGGCAGCTAGGGCTTCTAAAACTTAGTATAAGGCCTAGACTTTTTAGAGGTCTTCTATTACCCTTTATATAGTAGCTATCTGTTTCTAGATTTCTAGAAATAGAGGGGATTTATTAGTAAGCTATAGGTATACTCTAAAAATAAATAATATCAAAACTAGGCCTTTTAGCTCTATAATATTATTAATAGCCTTTAAAGCTATTTAGAGAACTATCTTATAATTTATATTAAAAAGATCTTAGCAAATTATATTATAGACTCTTTAAAAGATTATATAATACCTCTTAATCTTACTTATAGAGTTATAAATCTCTATAGAGACTTTAGTAGTAGTTATTAATATTAAATAGAGCATACTATACTACTTAAATAAACTAAAATTAGTATTAGTATTAGTAATTACTATATCTAGAAGTTTAAGATAGGTATAAATCTAGTATTATTTAAGCATATTAAGTGCTATACTTACTAATAGATTCTATAAGAATCTTCCTATATTAAAGGTAGTAGCTATATTAACTATATAAAGTACTAGTTTTAAGTTAAGGTAAATAATATTAATAACTATAGTATAGTTAAAGTTATAGTTATTCTTAAAAGTAAATTTAAAGCAGTTTAGAGCTCCTATATTAAGTTAGTAATATTTATAAAACTTTATAAGATATTTAAGTATTTATATTTTAACTTAGTAGCCTAACTACTATAAAATCCTATAAAGTTAGTAGACTAATAGATATCTAAAATATTAATAGAGTTAGTATAACTTAGTCTCTATAAGGTTATTCTAGGCTAATATCTTCTCTATATATAATAGTAGCTATAGATAACCCTATTTATAAATAACAGAAATAATTAGGTCTTCTTATTATAAATAGTTCTTTAAATTATTAAATTAAATACCTAGTTTATCTATATCTATAAGGTATAGGAGAAAAGAGGTATTTACTAATATAATATAAAATATTATTTCTCTAAAAGGTATAGAGATAACTATTATTCCTATTAATTTAATTACTTCTCCTAGACTAAATTTAATACTTATTCCTCCTATAGTAGCAGGGTTAATTATAATATTAAGTAACTTAGTTCTTTTAAGTATAGTAAACTAGTTATAACTAGCTATTAAAAATCCTATAGCTTTTATATCTAGGATAATATCCTAGAAAGTCTCTAAAAAATATCTTCTATTAAGTATAAAGATATTAATAGGGGTATTATTAGGTATTTATTTAAAAAAGTTATAGTAGATAATCCTATAGTAAGCTACTTAGTTAAGTAGATATTTAGTAATAGTATTCTTATCTACTAAATAGGTTAATTAGGTGTTTAGGTCTATAAATTAGATAAAGAATAAAGTTTACTATTTATTATTAGCTTATTAGTTCTCTTAACTATCTTACTCTTCTCTAAGCAACTAGAAGTATATCTTAATCTCTTTATCCTCCTTATTATTTATTATTAAATTATTATAACCCTTATCTTTAGTTCCTTTATATTAAGTAAGGAATTACTAATAAGCTGTTTTTAAAGTATCTTAAATTTATAAATTGCTTTAGAAGTAGAAGTATGCTTTATTACTCTCTTTTTATATATAGTTTATTAAATAGCAGCCTATTTTCTTATAGATATAGCACCTTTACTTTTAGAAATCTTACTATTACTTTAAATTATCTTATTTAAAGTTTTAGTATAAACTAGAGCAGCTAAATTAATTATTCTAGCCTTAGCTATTATACTTATAATCTATTTAGTATTACTTAGCATAGTATTATAGTTATAGAGGTAATTAACTATTCCTAAATATAACTATATTACTAATTATAACTTTAAGCTAGTTATAGAGGCTCTTAAACTTTATTATAGGGTTTATAGTAGCTTATTTATATTTCTTAACCCCTTAATAATCTTAAAGGAGTTAGTTATATAAAATCTTATCACTTTTATAGATAGCACCTAATATAAGTTATATTTTTATAAAAGTGTTAATTAGCAAATCTAAGGCTTTAAGCTTTATTATAGATAGATTATTATTTATAATTAATATAAGTATAGTAGTATTCTATTTAGTGAGATATACTTATTTAAATTCCTCTATTTTAAAATATTTACTAAGCTTAGTAATAATCTAGTCTAGGTTAAGATAAGGCTAAATTTAGCAAATTATCTTATAGTAATAATATAATATCTTTCCTTTAAGTATAATTAGAAAAGCAAATAGTATTTATTTCTTTATAAGGCTTATTCTCTTATATATATCCTAGAAGATATAGAGTTTTAGCTTTAGTATATCTATACCTTTACTACTATACTTTATTTTATTAATATATAGCTTAGTTAGGTCTATAAGTTAGTATATAAGTAAGTATATATTATTTTTAAGTTTAATTTAAGTATTTATAATATTTAGAGCAGGGTTAGTATTTAAAGTTAAACTGAGGTTAACTAGCTATAAAGCCTTATTATTTACAGATATATTCCTCCTATTATTAGTCTATAAAGGTATAGACTTTGCTCTTCTCTTACTATTACTACTTATAATCTCTCTAATAAAGTCTTTATTTTCCTATAGCTTTATAAATATAGCGTTTTTGCTTACTTATTTCTCAGCTTTCTTAGTTATCTAAAAGTAGAAGTTATCCTCTATAATAATTATAAAGAGTTAATCTATAGCTTATAGGAAATTATAGGTAGTATATACTCCACCTATTATTAAGTAGTTACAGAGTTATTAAATAATACTTATAGTGGCTTAGTTTTAGAATTTAAGTAGTAGATTAATAAAGTTATATATAAATTCTCTCTATAAGGCTATATCTATAAGGCTATTAGCCTTATAGTTTTTAAGGTAAAAGAGGATTTTTATATTTACCTCCTTCTCTATAGTTTTTATAAGAACAGCTATAAAGGCTGTGGGAGAAGTAGAAAAGTTCCCAAAGTAGTACAGGTAGATTTCGGGCAATAAATAGTGTATAAGGGTAACCTTTCAGGTTTGTTGCATAATATTTAGATAGAGAGAGAAATATAGATACGAAATGATATTTTTTTTGATAAATTTATAGATATCTAAGGCCTAGAAAGGCGGGGGAAAAGGTAGATATATATAGACAATTTGGTTCCTAAGGTCTTGCAGCCCTTTAGGCCTGAATTAAACCTTAAATCCTAAAAGGGTAATAATAATAAGGTTTGAGGTTTAAGGTTTAGCTTCTAACACTAGCTTTAACCTTAAATTTAAGCTTAGTTTTAAGCTTAACTTTAGTTTAGCTTAACTTTATTCTGAAACTTTATTATTTTAAATACTTTATTATTCCAAATACTCTGATTATATAATATTAGTAATATGATATATATACCAAAAAACGCCATTCTTTACAAGGATTTCAAATATATTATTTATTTTCTCATACCTCCTATATTTATAGAGTTATAGCACTTTAAAGGTATGTGATAATAATATATAAGTTCCTTTTATAGTAATAAGGAATAATATATTTCTTATAGTTTTATCACTAAATTTAAATATTTAACCCTATTTATAGTTATTTATAAATACCTTTATATTTAGAGAGATTAGAGGTTCTATAATAAGTTAATAGTATAGAGTTACTATAACTAATAGGTCTAACTATAATATTAATTAGCTAGATATAAAAGGATTCACTATAGTAGTTAATAGTATTATATAAAAAAAGGTAAATAAATATTTTAGTGAGGTTTTAGCTAGTAGAGTCTCTTATTAAAGCTTCCTCTATAGTATAAGTCTCTCTTATTTATACTAGGATAGCCAGTTTTCTAATTACTAGGTTTAGCATAGTTAAAGTAAAGTTTTTTATTATTAGCCTTTATAGTAACTCTTATAGGTCTGTAAAGCAGTATTACTATTATTTAGTATTATCTTCTTCTATTATTTCCTTTAAAATACTAGGTTTAGTAGTAGTAGTAAGGGTATTATAAATTATATAGTAGTAGCTATAGTTACTTACTATAGTATTATTATACTTACTATAGGTAATAATATTTAAGCTATACTTCTATCTATAAACTAAACAGAAAAGATACTTTATTATTTTAAAGTATAAAGGGATAGATACCCTTATTTTATCTCTCTTAGTTAGAATAATTCTAGGTTTAGGCAGGTATTAATAATCTAATAATAATACTATAAGTCGTTACAGCGTTTTAGTGTCTTTTACTATATCTACTAGTAGGTTATTTGCTATATACTAAATAATATATTATTTTAGTATAAAGTTACTAGTAGTGTTAGATATACCCCTTATTTAGGTATAAGTTATAGTTCTGGGTTAAAAGCAATCCCTCCTTAATAATTATAAGGTTAATAGTAGTGTTTATTTTGCAGCAAATAAATTAAGCGTTCTAATTAAAGGTCTTATAATATTCTAGTATATATAAGTATAGATATTATAGATTTCTATTATTTTTTAAAAAGCAGTAGTATAGATTTAGAGAGGATAGATCTTAAGCTTAAATATAGTAATCTAGTTAGGACAGATAATTCTATAGTAGTACTCTTATCAGATTAGCTTATTATAATATTTGCAGATCTATTATTTATCTGTTATCTCTTATTCTTATTATTTAAGTAGTATTTATAGGTGATAAGTTATATTAGTAAAGTAATTATTTTATTTAATAAATATAGAGGTATATTAAAGTCTTTAAAATAGGTATACTATAATCAGGCCTACCCTTTATACCTAATAACCTAGGTAGTATAAAGATAAGTCTCTTATATACCAGATTATAAACCTAGTATAGGAGTTATTACTTTACCTCTTTAAGTGATCTTTACTAATCTATAGGAGTTAAGTAGTGTAATATATAAGGTTAACCACTAATCAGTATTAGTTTCATACTAGGATAAGGTTTACATAGAACTTAGAGCTCTCTTTATATATATATATTAAAAGCCTATAAGTTAATATATATCTATATTTCTAAGTTCCACTTAACTATATTAGTAGTAGTATTAAACTATATATATATGCTCTGTAATAGGTTATATAACCTCGTATATACCTATTAATTGCAGCGCATATCCTGCCGCTTTGCGGGTTATAGTGTTAGTGTAATAGAAAGGGTTAAATAGAGAGAAGCAGGCTATTTAACTGCTACTAAAGAAGGATCTATAAAGCTATCCTTTAATAATCAATATTCTATAATATTAAATAATATATACTATATACCAGAGCAAGGTATTAATTTACTTAGCTAAAATAAGCTTAATACTCTAGGAATAGCTTCTATCTTTTAGAAGTAACCTATTCTATATAATATAAAACAAGATAAAATACTAACTATAGAACAGAAGAAGAATAACTTATACTTCTTTAATATACCCTCTGCTAATACAAATAACAATAATAATAATAATACTATAAATATAACTAAAAATAACCTATATAATAAGGCTATACTCTATAAGCCCTACTATAATAATATACTATAATATAAAAGACTAGGTTATACTAACTATAAAACTATATAATAGCTAACTAAAGCTACTATAACTAATACTAATATACTATATCTTAATAAAAGAATACCTTATAAAGCTTGCTTTAAAGGCAAGTTAACTAATAAAGTAAAATATAATAACTATATAAATAAATAATATAGCTACTTAGATAAAGTTGCTAGAGATCTATATAGACCTATAAAACCACCTATTTATAATAACTATAAGTGGTTTTTAATACTTATAGATAAATATAATAAGTATATATAGGGATATCTCCTAAAAACAAAAGATTCTAAAGAGGTATCTACTGCCTTTAAGGAATTTATAAATATACTAAATAATAATAATAATAATAAACAGATTAAAGAATTTAATACTAATAGTAGCTTAGAATTTAAAAATAAATAAATAAAAGCTATATACATCTATTAGAATATTATTTATAATATAAAGCCTCCTTATACCTATAAGCCTAATAGTATAGTTAAACAAATAATTCATACTATAGTAAATAAAGTATAAACTATACTATATAATTCAGGCTTACCACTATACTTATAGGGTAAAGCCTTTTTAGCTACCTTATATTTATATAACAGAACCCCCTATAGCTTTATAGACTATAAAACACCTTATAAGTTAAAGAATAGCTATAAGCCAGATATATCTAATATAAGAATATAGAGTAGTATATACTATTATAAAAATAAAGACCCTAATCTAAAGAAACTAGATATAAGGACAAAAAAGGGAGCTATAATAAACTATAGCAAAAACGCCTATAGAATATAGGATCTAATATCTAAAAGAGCTTTATAGTCCAGAGATATAGAAATCCTCAAAAATACCTTTATATCCTCTAAGAATAAAGAGCTAGTAATAACTATAAATCGTCCACAAATAATTAATAATAATAATTAATAATAATAATAATGATAGCAGAAATAATTAAGCTAAAAATAGCTCTATTCAGTTTAATATTAACCCATAAGAGGATATATCAAATAATAATAATAATAATAATAACAATAATAATGATACTAATAATAATAATAATAATAATAATACTAATAATAATAATAATAATAATAATAATACTAGCTCTAATATTAAGATACAAATCCCCCAATCTCATATTAATAAAGAAGCCTATACTTAGGTTAATAACAGCACACTACTTCTATCAATAGAAGACTGCCCAAGGCTTAATATACTATCCACTATTAATAAAACTAATAAAAAGGCTTCTTATATACTCTCTACTACTAGTTTAGTAAAGCCTGCTACCTATAAGCAAGCTATAAATAATATAAATAAAGATAAGTAGGTTAAAGAAATGCTTACTAAAATAAAAGAGCTAGAAAATATTAATATATAGAAAATAATCGCTAAACCACTAAAAGATAATAATAATAATAATATAAATATATTAGGTAGTAGATAGATATATACTTTAAAAACTAATATAAAAGGGGAAATTCTACACTATAAGGCTAGGTAGGTAGTATAAGGTTTTAATTAACATATAGGTATTAATTACCTTAAAACCTTTAGTA
This sequence comes from Colletotrichum neosansevieriae, assembly GCA_036785495.1. Taxonomy (NCBI): domain Eukaryota; kingdom Fungi; phylum Ascomycota; class Sordariomycetes; order Glomerellales; family Glomerellaceae; genus Colletotrichum; species Colletotrichum neosansevieriae. Next base: position 24,139 of record JAVHLV010000471.1, read on the forward strand.
CTACCTATAGGCTTAAAACCTATAGATTTCTATTATATTATAGTATATATAATAACTAGGATATACAGCAGTATAACATCTCTAATACCTTTATCTATACAGAGGTAGATAAAGAGATATATATACAACTGCCTACCGGTTTTATTTATAACAAAAATACCAATAAGCTAGAATTTAATATAAATTCCCCTATAAAACCCTATCATAATAACTATATACTAAAGCTTAAAAAGGCCTTATATAGCTTAAAGCAAAGCCCACAACTATAGTATAACCACCTATAGTCTATCTTAATAAATATAGGCTTTAAGGTTTCACCTTATAATAAAGCCTTATTTATATTAAATAATAATAATAAACAAGCTTTAATAGCATACTATATAGATAATATACTTATAGCTATACTAAATAATACTATAACTAAATATATATATAACTCTCTATTAAAGAGTATAAAAATAAAGCCTATAGGGGTGCTAAGTAAATTCCTAGGCTACAAAATAACTATAGACCATTAAAATAAGGCTTTATATATATATTAAAGCCAATATACTAAAAGAATGCTTAATAAATATAATAAAAAGCATATATATCCAGCTAAAATACCTATAGATAATAATATAAAGCTATATAAGAATAAAGATATAGCTAAGCCAGAAGATATAACTATATATTAATAGCAAATAGAAGCTCTACTTTATTTAGCCTTGAAAACTAGGCTTAATATAGCTCTAGCTATTATTACCTATACTTCATATATAAGTAATCCTTCTAAAGAGCACTTTATAGCCCTAGATAAGATATAGAGCTATTTAAATAAATATCCTACTTTAGGATTATATTATAACTATAATAATAACTAGCTATATAATAATAATAATATTATCAGATTTTCAGACTCTAATTAGGCTAGAGATCTAGATAATAGAAAGTCCGTAACTAGCTATATCTTTACTTTTAGACTATATAATATAATTAGCTAGAATAGTATTAAATAAAAGACAGTTACTTTAAGCACCCATAAAGCTAAATATATAGCTCTAATAGAGTCTATAAAGGAGGCTATATATTTATATAATAACTATAACTATATATATAAAGTTCTAGGCTATAAGGCTTTAGATAAGCCTAAAGTTTTAATAGATAATAAAGCAGCTTAAAGGCTAGCTTAAAACCCAGAGTTTCATAAAAAGGTTAAGCATATTAATATAGAATATCATTTTACAGAAGATAATATTATAGCTAAAAAAGTATTCTTATATCACGTTAATACTAAAGATAATATAGCAGATATATTAACTAAACTGCTAGCAAAAATACTTTTTTACTCAATAAAAGATACTTATAATATATCAGAAAAGGGTTTTTTACCAGATTATAATAAACCTATTAATAGGTATAATAAAAATACAGAAGACTCTAATATTCAAAGAGTTAATAAACTACTAAAATAATATAGTATATATATCTAGTTTTCCCTAATATAACTACTAGAATCTTTCCTATAAGGTTTCTTCTAGTATAATATATTCTCACAATAACAATAATAAAAAATTATAATAATAATACTGGTTTTTCCTATACAGTTTTCCAATATATATATATAATAAGTACTAGTTTTTCCTATCAGGTTTTCCAGTATAAAAGTCTCTTAAGTAATAAGCTATATATAATATATATACCTTAAGGGGAGATATAAGAGATATACTATAAAACCCTATAATAAAAATATATAATAATATAGAGGCTATATAATAGAGGTTAATTACGTAATACAGTGTATTACAGTACTATTAATACTATGTATACTGTTAGAAAAAGCCTCTAGAAAGCTATAGAAACTACTAGCTTTCACTACCTAAGTTAAGGTTAAACCTAAAAGGGTTTTAGGTTACTAAATTACTTAATAAATAACCTAAATAAGGAAATAAGTGGGGCAGCTTAGCAAGCAGCTTATATAGCTATAGAAGGCTCTAGAAACTATACCTTAAGTATAAATAACTTGCCTCTCCCTCTCTAGAATACTCCTATTTACTTAAAAGGTAGACACTTTAATATTAACTTATTTATACTTATTATTTCCCTTTTAAGCTATTAATTACGTTATTAATAATTATATAACCTAAGACTACCTATTACTATATACATATAGAGCAATACCTAAGATCTAGCATACTCTTAGATAGTTATTCCCTCTAGGATATCTTCCCTAAGCTTATCTAGTTCCTCCTTATAATATCTATATAAACTTCTTTATATCTTAGAACTTAGTAAATAACTAGGGTTATATTAGCTAAGGCCTTATTAATTATCTTCTATATATCTAACCTAAAGTTTTTTATAGTTAAACTCTATTACTAATTAGTTAGCATACTATTACTTATTTATTTTAGATATTCTGACTAATACTGGTCTCTTAAATTAAGGTAGAATTAATAGAATTATAAGAGTATAGCTCTAGACCTTAATTAGGAAGAGCTAGAATACTAAATATAGATATCTATTACTATATTAGACTATTGCTTAACGTTCTAAGTCTATTATACTTAGAGTTTTTTCTAAGATATATATAGCAGCCGCCTGCTAGCTAACCTTTTACCAATTGCGCGTCTATGCATATATACCTAATCCTTATTCCCTTATATAGATAAATAGCACTAGGCATGCTAAAGCAGCTCTAGTGCCTTAGAGGAGAAGGATTTAGCTATATTAAATATAGAATAAGATTAGTATATAATTCTATACCAGTTTTATATTTTTAAACCCACTTTAGGCTTATAATAGGTATTAGCAATATAGAAGTGTATTTTAGCAGGTTATAGCATATCTAGCCTTAAAGAAAAGACTACGAGTATTACGCTAATACTATAACCTGCAAAGTGGCAGGATATGCACTATAATTAATAGATATATATAAGGTTATATAACCTATTGCAGAGCATATATATATAGTTTAACACTACTACTAATATAGTTAAGTGGAACTTAGAAATATAGATATATATTAACTTAGAGGCTTTTAATATATATATATAAAGGGAGCCCTAAGTCCCGTGTGAACCTCGTCCTAGCATAAAAGTAATATTAATAAATATAGTATATTAATAATTTAATACTATAGTATTTAACTTCTTTTAGCTATTATACTATCTCTTAGCTTTAATTATTTAATTTAGATTAGAGATATTACTATAGGAATAATTATATATATTGCTTAATAGATTAGATCCTAACCTCTACTAGGATTTATAGCCTGGCGCTAAAATAATTATAATCTAGTTAGGTGAGCAGTTATATAACCTCTAATATTATTTAGTCTGCCTCTATTAACTATCTATATTATTTCTTTATACTAACTACTCTCTAGATATCTCTCTTCTTAATATATATATCTTAAACTAATATTATATCCTACCTAATTTCTTTCTTTACTATATTAATATTTTAGGAAACTAATACTAATTAGTAGTTAACTTTACTGTTATACTATTTATAATTATAATAAATAACCTTACTATTATATTATTTATAACTATAGATTAGTAAGGTTATATAAATAACTAAAGAGATATTTTTCTTATCTTAATAATTCTATCCCTTAGGTTTTAAATATTAACTAATAGAGACTTTAGATTTAGTAGCTAAGTATATAGCCTCTACTTCTGTTTTCTAAACCTCTATTTAATAATTATTTACTACTTAGATAGTTCTAAGCCTCTTCTTATTTAGATTATTATATTAATAGAGAGACTAGCTTTAACTACTAAGTATTTAGCCTCTATAGTTAATCTATAATCTCTGAAGTTATTATTAATATTATAGGTAAAGTTTTGAATTCCTTACGATTATTAATAACTATAGACTACTCTATAATAACTTTACCTTTATTACTATAGTTAATAACTATAATCTTTTATTATATAGTAAAATTATATACTTTCTCCTTTATATCTACTCTCTTTTAGCCCCTTCTGCTTTTTATAGCTCTACTAAAACTTTATCCCTCTCACTATACTATATTATTAATAATTTTGCTACTATTTAGAGCTTCTAAAACTTCTAAAAACCCTTCTCCCCTCTCTATTTAACCTTAAAATCACTAGTTTTATTAATTTTAACCTTCTATAAGTCTTTTAGTAAATTTAATATATTTTATATATTTTAACATATTTAGCACCTACTTATACTACTTACTGACCTCACTACTCTCTCTCTCTTTCTTTCTTCTCTCTTACTACTAAATGTCTTTACTTTAACCTCTTATTTATAATAATAATAGTAATAACCTATTAATTAGTAATAAGCTCTAACTACCTACTATAGAAGAGTAGTAGTAAGCCCTTAATAACTTACTAAATATCTTACTATAATCCTTTTACTAAAGTTATAATTATAGTAAGTTTATATTAATTATATACCTTTATAGCTTTATTCTATCTATCCTAAGATATTTAGGATATTATAGTCTTACTTTTAGTAATAACTACCTAATTTAGTTTATATATAACTATCTAGCCTAAACTCTCTAATTTTAAGCTACTAACTCTACTTACTATCTACTTTTACCTTCTTTCTCCCTACTTTCCTTTCCTTACTTTAAATAACTCTTTATTTTTACTAGTATTTATATATAATTATACTATTATTTAGTATATATAGATTTAGATATCTAAACTACTATTACTAAGAGCTATTATAAAGTATATAAACTATTAGTTAGGCTTCTTTATTTATATAAAGCTACTAGTCTATACTTTAGTAATAGCCTTTTTCTACTTTATAAACTATTTCTCTATATTATGCTTTATAAATAGCTTTTTATATACTAAGAGGTTTAAGGCTATAGTATAGCTACTTCTAGCTATAGCTTTATTTTTATAAATATTAATATTAATACTCTTATAGAGTATATATACTTAGTAGTTAATATCCTTATTTATAGTATAGTATAGATATAGAAGATCTAGGTAAATATTATTATAGATTTAGTCTTAGAGTATATATTATTATATCTTATATACTTTATAGTGCTAATCTCTAAATATATAATTTACTTAGTATACTTAGTAGAGCTTATAATTTACCTTAAATAGGTCTATAATTATATTAATATATATAGTAGTTATATTATTACTTAGTAATATAATTACTATACTATTTACTATATTATCTATAGAGTAGTTAGAGATATTTAGGATAGTTAGCTCTATAATTTTGCCTCTAAAGCAGCTTTAGAGTATACTATCTATATTTAGAATAGTAATATATAGGTTAATACTATTTTATAGCTTAAGGCTAGATATCTTTATATATAGAAAGTTAATCTAGAGGATCTAGTTACTATATCTATATAACTAAAAGGCAGTTATAGTAGTTATTATTTTCTAATTAAGGTTTTAGAGTGGTTTTTATAGTAATATAGTATATATTAGACTATTAATTATTAAATTAGGTATAATTATATATATATATATATAATACTGTTATATATATATAAATCTATATATTAAACCTTATTTAGGTATATCTTAACCCCTTTTTCCTGTATATTGAGATGGGATAGGATGACTGTAGCTACGCAAAAAGAAGGACCCTAACAAAAAGAGCGTGATACGTTATATGTGTGTTGGGGAAAAACTACTCTAAGGGCGCACGCGCGCGCAGGCGCATATATATATGCGCAGGCTTATATAATCCCAGCTTTCCCACTGCGCGCAAGGTGGGTAGCCCCACCACTGCGCCTATCACAATCCTCCCCAAAGCTGGGAAATAGAAGCCAAAAAAAAGCTCCGCAGGAAAAAAAAAAAAAATCCAGAGTTGAACCCATAACCTCTACAGTAACTATAACAGCGTGTAGACTCATACTGTCAAATCGACCCCTTGGCGTACGCAGTGACGCGCCAAGTGCGCGCAAAAGCAGCAGCAACTGTGGCGCAATGGCATGACACGGATATTAGCCACTTTTAGGCGTAAATAACACGTGGATCTATATGCAGAGATTTCCAGATAGATATATATATAATATATTATTATTTTTATACCCTATACTGTACGATTTGATAATTAATAGTTTAAATATTATATATAATGCTAATTGAAGCTATCTGGACAAATCTATAGTATCAAATTTACCCCTATATTATTAATATATAAGTTTATAGCAAACCCTCTACTACTAGTGCTACTATAGCCTCTAGCTTCTTATCTATACTTAATAGTCTGGCTGATTAGCCCCTATAGTGGGATTAAACCTAGCATAGACTTTGGGTAATAGGACTGTAGGAGTATATTAACCTAGAGGATATAGAGAAGGAGGATCTTAATACTGTCCTGAATACTATTCTAAGGAAGCTAAAGCTTTAAAACTACCTCTGGAAGGCTAACTTCCTAGTAGCTAACACCTAGAATGCTAGGATAGGAGGATTATCTACTCTAGTATCTAGTATAGCCTAGCTAGAGTTAGGATAAGTGATGCTAATAGGATCTAAGCTGGTATAGTCCTTTAATAACTTAATAAGATAAGACTAGTATATATATATAATATGGCTATTAATATATAAGGATAAGATAAAGGATATTAAGGACTTATATAAGATTATAGTCTAATTTAAAAACTATATTTAAGAGATAGTTAACTCTAAGTACTAATTAATCTGCTTTATACCTTAAAACTCTATTATAGATATAATTATCTATCTAAAGGTGAGAGCTAGGATTAATAATACCTAGTAACTTAAGATAGTAAGGGTGGTCTATATAGAAGTTCTTTAAGTCTCTTATAAAGAAAAGATTATAACTTAGAAGTTTACTACTAAGTGGGTTAATAAGTATAAGTTAGCTATATCTAAACTAAGAGCAGTTAATATAGTAGAGAGTAGTAAGAAGTCAGGGTGGTTTAATAACTTTATCTATGCTGCCTGCTAAACCCCTCTCTCTTTATAAACTATAATATATAAGTTAATCTATAGAAAGGAGGCTAATAATAGAACTCTAAAGCTTAATAATCTTATTAAAAGCATATAAGGTGAAGTCCTAGAAATAGTTAATACTATAGCCTTAAAGTTATATATTATAAAGGGTGGAGCTTTTAGACTAATAATAACTAACCTTTTAATCTACCTAGTAAAGACTCCTTAACCTTAAAGTGAGTTAAAGAAGAGATAACCTAATAAAGGGTCTAATAATTAATAGGATAAGTGTAAGAAGGGAGTTAATAAGTATTAGGTATATATAGGTTCTTACTACCTATTAAAGTGCTAGTATATCTTTACTAATAAGATATCTAATAACTGGACTCTGAGTAAGATAGTTGCTAACCTTGTAAAGGAGCAATGTGAGGGAGAATTAGCAGATAAGATTAACTATTTAAAGATCTCTATAAAGAATTAATAACTCTCAAAGTAATATAGAGGAAAGGTGGGAGTTAAGAAGGTAGTATTTATAATAACTTATACCTATAAGTTATTTAAATTAGTACTTTTAGATTTAGGCTTAATAGTCTATATTCTAAATAACCTTAAACGCTTTAAGACCCTATATAGTGTTTATAATAAAGATTTTATCCTTATAGGATCTAAACTAATACTAATTAAAGGTTATAGATCTGTAATAGTGAATATTATTAGACCTAAAGGTTATCTAGTAATACTATATCTCTCTAATACTATCTACTATAGTGCTATAGTAAGTAATCTTATATTTTATAGATACTTAAAGAAGAAGGGTATCTACTAGGATAATAGACTAGATAACTACTACCTTTAATAATAAGATAGTATATTTATAGCTAAAGTACTTAATATCTATAATTAATATATTCTTAAGTATATACTAAAGGAGCTTTAAGTAGTGTTCTATAATAATACTATTCTAATCCCCCTATAATATAATACCTATACTACTTTAATAAGAAGAAAGCTAAGAAAGGGTATTTATAGTGACTAGCACTCTTAACTTAGCTATATAGGAGAGGCTGTAATATGCTGTCTTGAGGCGGTGATATATAGTATAAGAGTGAAAAGCGGAATACTCCTAATAATAGTAGACTGTGATATATATGGTCTTAGAAAGATAATCTGATAAGTATAATAAACGCCCAGAGAGTCTATTACGACCTTAATATTAGGAAGATAAATAGCCCTGGACTTTTACTTATTTAAATAAGGATATAGAGGCTTTATAACCCTCCTACTCTTTGCAGACTAACTATTAGGTTATGCCTGGAACTACTACCTTAAAGACTGCTTAACTAGGACTCTAATAAAGGTGTTTACCTAATTTATTAACTTAGTTAAAAGGGAGTTAAAAGTTATAATTAAGGCTTTTAAATATGATAATAAAATCCTAAAGTATCTAGAAGTAGAGAGCCTTATCTAAATAATAGGTATTAGAATTAAACTATTAGTGCTAAATATATAAGCTTAAAATAGGGGAGGAGAGAGGATTATAGTAGTTATAAAGATAAAGGCTAGATATCTTTATTTATTATTAAAACTCCTACCTTACTTATAGCTAGAGATCTGTATAGTAGTAACCTATATATATAACTATACTCTATTATAGTTAAGAGGTTAGAAGACCCTGTATAAACTTCTATACTGGTCTATAAAGGGTAATACTGCTATACTAGATATCTCCTATCTATAATAATATAGCTATAAAGTATTTATCTTAACTATATAAGCTTAACTTTATAAAAACTGCTTCTAGCACTTTAACTCTAAGGCTTAGATTAGATACCTTATTAGCTATACTTTATTAAACTCCTACTAAGTTTAGTATCTAGTAAAGCGAGAAGTTATTACTATAAGGGATATTAGGTTTAATAAAAGTATGAAATTTAGTAGTAATATTAATAAGTAGAAGGATAACCTCTAGGAGATAACCTGGGAGGAAATATATAACTACTATAATAATGTTATTAAGTTAATAAAGCTATAATAGATACTAAACCTAGATAATACTGAGAATAATAAAGAAGCTAAATAGTTACTACTAACTGATCTAATAGAGACTAATAAGGTTAATATACTAACTAAGTTCTAGCTATAAGATAAGTTTAAATACTTCTAAGCTTAGTTCTAACTTATTACTTTATCTTAATCTCTACTTTTATTATTCTTCTAAGTAATAGGGGATCTTAAGGTGAAGGGGGGAGGGGTTATTACTGCTAAATCTGAGAAATTTAGGATTAATTTAAGAACCTCCTATAAGGTAGTATTTCTAGCTAGTATAAAGCTAAGTAAATTAATTAAGTAGTAAGATAACCTCTATCTATACCTGTAGTCTAGCTAATCTAGAGCTAGTAAGAAATATAACTAGGTATTAAGCCTTAAAGCTAGAGGCTTCCTACTTAGTCTAATAGTGTTAAATAATTCTATTAAGGATAGGTTAAAGAGGTGTCTAAAAGGAACCTGCTAGAGGGATCTGCTATTATTACCCTTATCTCACAGCTAACTAGCTAGTTACCTGTTAGGGAATAAGTTTAGAGAAGCTAAAAAATTATATCTAAATAGTTATAAACTATTAAATTTATAGGTTAAAGTGCTTAGTATAATAGTATAAGGTTATAAAGTTCTTAGCTGCTACTAGATATATACCTATAAGCTAGATAAGTATAGGAAACTTATTAAAGTTAAAGTGAGACTTATTATTAGAGGAGATTAATAGCCTTATAATCTGAGGGATACCTATACTGCTACCTTAGCTAGTATGTCTTTTAGAACCCTTATTATAGTTATAAACCGGTTTAATATAAACCTCCTATAATATAATATAGTTAACGCTTTTATTTATGCTAATCTTAATAAAGAAGTCTATATAGAGATAGTGCTAGGGTATTAGAAGAGCAGATATATTCTGAAGTTACTTAAAGCCCTCTATAGACTTTGCTATTTACTACTCCTATAGTAATAACACCTAGAAACAGGTTTTATGGTAAGTAGGTTTAAGTAAGTAGCTAGTAAAAACTGCTACTAGTATAATAGTAAGATTCTATTCTTCTTCTATATTAATAACTATATATTTATATATCCCCCTTTTAAAGAGATTAAGGCAAGATAGCTGATTAGTAAACTCTAACTGTGATATTACCTTAAAGGAGGGAAGGATATTTAGTGGTTTCTAGAAATTAAGGTTATTTAAGATTAATATAGATATAAACTGTAGCTCTTATAGTTATCCTTCTTTGAGAAGCTATTAAAACTCCTAGATAGCAAATTAATAAGAGACTATAAGACCCTAATAGTATAAGAAAAACTTCTACTCTATAAAGGAGAGGTAATAAAGGCTAATATTATAAGATACTAGTAAAAGGTGGGATTACTGCTATATACTATAGTGATAATAAGACCTGATATTTTATTTATAGTTAGCAGACTTGCCTGTTTTAACTAAAATCCTAGGCCTTATTACTAATATGCTGCTAACTATATTATTTAATACCTTATATAAATAAAGGGACTATATCTAGAATATAGAGTCTCTAAGAAATTAACTGAAGAACTTAAAGTTATATTAGATACTAGTTTTGCGGATAATATATAAGACTATAAGAGCTCCTAATTCTTTATGATAAAGCTTTTTGGAGGGATAATATTATAGAGGGTAAATAAGCAAAATATAGTTACTATATTAACTATAGAGGCAGAGCTTCTTGCCCTCTCTTAAGTAGTAAAGGAGGAACTATTTATAAGTTAACTTATTACTGCCCTATAAGTTTCTCTCTTAAATAATAAACCACCTGAATTTATAGGTTTTATAGCTGCTAATATACTAAAAGTTATAATCTAGTGTGATAACCTATAAACTATAGGCCTTATTATAAAAGAGATATTCTAGTTATAGATAAAACTCTGCTATATTAATATCTATAACTACTAGTTATAATAGGAGGTTATAGAAGGGCGTATTAAGGTTATTTATACCTCTTTAGCTAAACTAATAGCTAATAGACTTATAAAAGCCCTCCTGTAGTAGTCTTATAAGAGATTTATTGCTTAGTTAGGCCTTATTAATAAGTTATAAATAATTATAGAGGCCTGGAAGAGAGAGGAGTTATAAGATACTAATAGTAATATTAGGCCTGGATTTGAGTAGGCCTGATATCTAACTTAAAGGGGTGACTTTGTGGTTGCTATACTGGTTAAATTAACCTGCTAAATATCTTACTAACTATAATGCTAAACCTATATAAAAGGGAGGGTATTATACTAATATTTAAGCCTTTAAGTATATAGTTTACTAGAAACTTTACTTATATAAGATTAAGTCTTTTTTGCCTTCTTACTATTATATAATAACTCCTTCTTAGAAGCTAATAATACTCTTATAAGCTATGCTGATAAGATCTTATTATTAATAGTGATACCTCCTTAAAATACCCTATGAGAAGCAATAAAGGGTAACAGAGAGTAGCGATCCCTCTTACTATAAATAAGCAATCCTATAAGATAAAGCAGTTAAATTAAGCTGAGACTAATAACTATAAAAGAAGCAATACCCCCTTTATATAATAATCCCTCTCACTAATAAGATTCTTAAGTTATTGCTGCTTAAATAAGTCTGTTATTGCTAACTTTCTAGGTATAGCCTATAAAGCTTTAAATCAGATAAGAAGACTAAGTTATAATACTATAATTAAGGGCTAAGGGCCTGAATACTTTATAATAACCTATAGATAATACTAGGAGATAATACCAGAGAAGGTATTATAAGATAGGTAAATAATAGGGTTATAAAGTTATTAGTGGGTATATAGGATATTAGATAATATTATGTTAAATAGATATATCTGGATAACCTTAAATATACTGGATTTAAAGCGCTTTGGAGTTAATTAGTAAACTTAGCCAGTTACACCAAATTACGCTATATTACACTATATTATATTAAAACTGAAGGGGTGTGTCAAATCGACCCCTTGGCGTACGCAGTGACACGCCAAGTGTGCGCAAAAGCAGCAGCAACTGTGGCGCAATAGCGTGACACGGACATTAGCCACTTTTAGGTGTAAATAACGCGTGGATCCATGTGCAGAGATTTCCAGATAGATACACACACAATATATCATCATTTTTGCACCCCATACCGTACAATTCGACACATACCCCTATACTATGGGTCCTCCCTATAACTCATACCCTTCATAGTGAGTGCGCGGTGATATAGCGTATAGTGCGGTGCAGACCTTCTCGTCAGGTAGGTCTACGTGGCGGCGGCAGTGGCGGGTGGCAGTGGGCGTAATAGTCAGATCTTTTAGGCCCTGTGGAGGGTGGGCTTCAGCAGGCTTCGGCGGCAGGTGGCGGCAGGTGGCGGCAGCAGTGGGCGCGGTGGGCGGTGGCAGGTGGCGGTAGGTGGCAGTAGCAGTGGGCGCGGTGGGTGGCGGCGGGCGCAAAAAGAGCGTAATAATAACTGCAGCAATTGGCCCAAAATGGCGTATTGGTGGCGCTGCAAGTAGTGCGAAAGTGGGCGCGTAATAAGGCGTAATTGCGGGCGTAATAACGGTTGATTGTGGGCGCGCGCGATCGTAAAAAGAAGGGAAATAAGGGAGACTTGAACACGTAGCCTCAACAAAAAAAGAGCGATGATATAGCCACAGTCACTATAACCGCTACGGCATCTGGTTCTTTCAGGATCTATTAACGAGGATAGTTACTCTCTGAGACGTCTTTGAGGGTGTGTGAAAAGAACGGATCTGCCTCTGGGCACTATTAATAAAGGCTGGGGCTTTAAGGGCTAGAAAGGATAGTAAATAATATAACTCTATCTATAAATAGGCTAGAATAATAAAACTAGGCTTAAAAGATATATAAAGTAATTTGCAGATCTAATTAAAAGAGATTACTAAAAATAAGTATAAATTTGCTGAGAAAATCCTAAAAAACTTAAGAATTAAGTATTAAGGTATTAATAATAATAATAATCTGTTCTCCTCCCCTCTATGCTCTTTCTCTCTCCTTAACTATAGTCCTTTTATAATAGACCTATATTCTAAGAGAGCTCTCTTAGAAATTGCACTGCTAAGTTCCACTTATCCTATTCTAATATACCCTGGTTATAGTTAGCGCGCCTAACTCACACTATGCGTTCTGGACTCTATAATCTGATATCTAGTATTACTTACTCTAGGCAGGACCCACTTATTAAAATATATAGATATATCTAGTATATTATATAATATTAATATATTTATAGAATATTAGGGTATCTGGGTTTTAGGTATATAAACCCCTATAAGGTTCCCTATAGTAGTTACTATAATATAAGTAAGTTTTTTTCTATCTTATAGTACCTACTAACTATAGTAGTAATATTATAGGTTATAAGCCTAGCTTACTCCTAGCTATAGTTATTATTAGATTATAGGGTCTGGAATGCGCAGTGTGAGTTAGGCGTGACGTTAGTCCGGCTCTGCGCACAGGCCTAAAGCAGCCCAGGTATGCTAACTATAACCAGGGTGTGTGCAGAAAAAGGGGGTTAGGATGCACCTAAATAAGAGTAAATATATAGATTTTGCACACACACTATAGTATTATAAATATATATATAATTATATCTAATTTAATAATTAATAGTCTAATATATACTATATTGCTATAAATACTACTTTAAAACCTTAATTATAAAATAATAACTACTATAACTGCCTTTTAGCTATATAGATATAGTAACTAGATCTTCTAGATTAACCTCCTATATATAAAGGTGTTTAGTCTTAAGCTATAGAATAGTATTAACCTATATACTACTATTCTAAATATAAATAGTATACTTTAAAGCTGCTTTAGAGATAAGGTTATAGAGCTAACTATTCTAGATATCTCTAACTATCCTATAAGTAGTATAGTAAATAGCATAGCAGTTATACTACTAAGTAGTAATATAATTACTATATATACTAATATAATTATAGATCTATCTAAGGTAAATTATAAGCTATACTAGGCTTACTAAGCAGACTATATATTTAGAGATAAGCACTATAAAGTATATAAGAAATAATAATATATGCTTTAAGATTAGATCTATAATAATATCTATCTAGATCTTTTATATCTATACTATATTACAGATAAAGGTATTAACTACTAGGTATATATGCTCTATAAGAGTATTAGTATTAACACTTATAAGTATAAGGCTATAGCTAGAAGCAGTTATATTATAACTCTAGACCTCCTAGTATATAAGAAGCTACTTATAAAGTATAATATAGAGAAATAGCTTATAAAGTGGGAGAAAGCTATTACTAAAGTATAGGCTAGTAGCTTTATATAAGTAAAAGAGCCTAACTAGTAGTTTATAAACTTTATAATAGTTCTTAGTAATAGCAGTTTAGATACCTAGATCTATATATACTAAATAATAGTATAATTATATATAAATACTAGCTTTCTTATAATAGGAGATATATTAAAAGATACCTGAGTTACCCTTAATATATTTAAAATAGCTAATCTATATGCTAAAACAGGCTAAGGAGTATTTAGCTCTACTATACTAGGAGATAATAAGAATACTATATCTGAGAGTAACTTAGAAGTATCTAAGAAGCAAAGACTAGCTATATACTAAGTATATAGAAAAGAGTAACCTATAATACTTAAAGGCTATAAAAGAGTACCTATAACTATATAAATAACTAATAAAAAGAGTCTCTACTTAGCCTGCTATAGCTACTATCTCTTAGCTAAGTGCTAGATTATATTTAATAAACTATACCTAGAGTGCTTTTAGAGAAGCAAATCCCTCTACTACTTAGTAGAGAAGTATATTAATAATAATAAGGAGCTTATAAAGTATATTTATAAGCTTAAACTAAGTAGCAGATAGTATATAGAGGATAAATAACTATATAGCTGCTATAGAGGAACCCTTAAGTCTGCATTTTATATATAGCTAAACAACTACTAACTATATAACTCTGCTATTCTAGACTCTAGAGTGATAATATATATATTTAATAATACTTTATAGTTTACTATGCTTACTAGAGCAGCTTCTAGTAACTTTCTATAGGTGGGCATATACCAGGTTTCTATTAAGGGATATAGTATAGTTAATATTAAAGTAAAGGGGTATAGTAGAAATATAATATACCTATAACTATATAATATAGTGCTCTGCTATAGGTTTATAAGTAACCTTATATTACTTAGAAAGCTATACTAGTATAATATCTAGTAGAATATAAGCCTATAAAATAACTATCTTTAAAGATTAGATTATATCTATTTCTATATATTAGATAAGAGATATTACTAGCAGGTCTTTAAGTATAGAAAGACCTTAGAGGGTGTTCTGCTATATAGTAAAAGGGATAAGATAGGCACTATATTTCTTATAAGTGCTTAGTAACCTCTAGCTAAGTGCTATATATATATATATATAATATAATAATAAAGTGATAACCTATCTATAGTAGTACTATAATATAGTACTAGTATTTTAGATATCTAGGCCTAGAAGCTATTTAATACCTCTTAAATAGTGTGAGAGGAGTTTACCTTATCTAAGAGGGTAAGCTTATTATAATAATTAACTATAATACCTATAATATAGGTAAGGTTTGCTGCTAAGTATAATAAGTGCTATAAGAGTTTATTAAATATATAGAGCTAGGTAAATATATTATTCTAGACTTCTATAATTATAATAAAGGATATAAATAGTATTGTTTAGTACTTCTTATAATAGATTAGCTTATAGTATATATCTAGAATTTCTACTTTATATAATAAGATATAGATAAGCTTCTTATAGTGATTAAGAACTACTTAATAATACTCTTAATATAGTATAGAGTGTGTGTGAAGGTAATTAAAATAGACCTTAAGCTTATAAAGTACCTATATATTATTACTACTATTAAGGTATAAGGTATCTGCTTTAAGCCCTCTACTACTAATATCTAAGTATAGAATAGTAGAGCAGAATAAGTTAGTGCTATAATTAAGAAGTATATAAGAGCTATAGTAATAGGTATAAAGCTACTAGATATACTATAGCCTAAGATAATAAAGTTATCTACCTATCTATATAACTATATATTTATAGTAGTGAGAGGCTAGTAAACACCCTATAAGCTGTTCTATAAGTACTTCTAGGTAAGTGAGTCTACTAACTATATATACTCTAACCTCTTATACCTATATATTTATAGCTATAAGGTATTTACTATAATAAAGGAAGCTTAACTTAAGTAATAATACTATAAGAGGCTTATACTATATATATTTATTAGCTTCCTAGTAAGCTATATATCTAGTAACTTCTTTTATATATAGAACCTGCTATATATAGAAGTATTTACTATATATAATATAATATTTAATAAGAAGAAGTTTTTTAATAGTAACTTAAAGGGGCTTATTAAAGAGTTTTAATATATAGACCTTACTATAATATAAGAGCAGATTAACTAGCTAATTAGTAAGAGCTATATATAAGCTGCTCTATAAGATACTAATAAGAAGATAGATAAGGTAGTTAAGTATAATAACTATACTAATAAGTATATAGAAGATCTAGAAGCTATAGTATTAAAGAATATAGATATAGCTATATTATTACTATTATAGAGCTTAGTAGCCCTAGCTACTACTACTATACTAGAAATAAATAATACTTCTATCTATATAAATGCTTATTTTAAACTAATACCCTCTCTAGAGATTCTACTAATAGTGTTTTTTATAGCTCTATAAAATATACTTATAAGTATAAGGGAGTATAGAGAAAGGTATAACTACCCTTTAAACTATATAAATAAAAATAGATAATATAAATTATTATTGCTCTAGCACTACTATATACTATAAACCTTATTTAAAGCTATCTTTCTAGCAGGCTATATATAGCTATACTAGAAGTATAAAACTATATAATTAGAAGATAGCTTTATAGCCTAGAATACCTAGACTAATTACCTGCTAAGTATATATATAGAGTGGGATATCTCTAAAACTTTAATAGAAGTAGGTTATACCTTTAAAGTAGCTATAGATAAGATAAACCTATAATAGTAAGTATCTACTATAGCTAAAAAATAAAGGCTAGAGAGTATAAAGTGCTATAGAAGTACTATAGTATATAGTAGTCTAAGTAAATTAGATAAAATAGTTACTCTATTAGGTTACTTCTAGTCTAAGTTACCTCTTCTACTTATATCTTATAATTAGTTAGCACTTTATAATAGGCTTATAAGACTATATCTATTTATAAAAGAATTTCTAGAGGCTGAGAAATCTCACTTAAAGAGATATAAAGTATTATAGTCTTAGTATAAAGTAGTAAAATAGGAGGCTTATAGTTACTAAGTGCTTAGCTACTACTAGATCTATATATATAAACTTAATAAATATAGGTAGTTAGTAAGGTTTAAAGTAAGATTAGTGATCTGAGATAACTAATAAGTAAAAGATATATAGGATATATATATAGTAATACTTATAGGTATATCTTTCTAAGTGCTAATAGCTATAGCTGCTTATTTTAATATAGAGCTATTATAATATAATACTATAAAT
>JAVHLV010000472.1:0-41334 GCA_036785495.1 Colletotrichum neosansevieriae
GTATAATATTAATAATAATCTAAATCTAGTATAATAATTAATAAACTATTTAGCTAGTTAATATAGAGCTTATTTAGCTATAAATAAGGCTATAATATATTAATATTTATAACTACTAGCTATAATAGGAGATTATAGAAGGGTATATAGTAGTTAGCTATACTCTATTAGCAGAGATAATAGCAGATAGACTTATAAAGATACTTATACTACCTTAATTTAAAGTATTTTATAGTTAGCTATAAATAAGTAATTAATATATATAACTAAAAGCAAACTATATATAAAACCTAGAAAAAGAGGATAATATAAAGTATATAAAGGTAATAGAAATCTATATTTAGAATAAGATAGACCCTAATAGAGTTTAGGAATAGCCTTATAGAGCTAGTAATCTCTAAGAGAGTGTGTTAGATTATAGGGTCTAGAATGCATAGTATAAGTTAGGTATAATATTAGTCTAGCTCTGTGTATAGGCTTAAAGCAGCCTGGGCGTGCTAACTATAACTAGGATATATATAGGAAAAAGGGGTTAGGACGCGCCTAAATAAGGAAAAATATATAGAAGAACACATATACTATAGTATTATAAATATATATATAATTATGCCTAATTTAATAATAAGTAGCTAAAAGCCCAGATTAGAGAAGAAGAATAATATTACTTAATAATAATAAATATATAGTAGTATATTAAGTATAACTTAGCTTTTTTATAAATAATATATAGAATAAATATATATATATATTGCGCAAGAGTTTAGTGCTTACTTAGAGCTGCTTATTAATATCTTTATAATTACTCCCCTCTCTAAAGCTTTAATCTCTAAGGCTCCTTTTGCTTTTATAGGCTTAGCTCGAGCTTCCTTGTCAGCTGAAAATATGACCCGTCCCTTGGTCTTCTCGGAGTTGCCGCAGAGGAACATGCATCGGCGGAGGTCGACACCAATCCTGTTTATGAAGAGCACCTTCGACGTTTGAAGAATTGGACAGTTGGAGACCTATTCCGCCAGAAATTCCCTGACATTGCCGTTTCAATAGGCCGGCCCACGTCCGACTGGAAAGGTGTCGAAATTTCCAGGGCGTGTTGAAATTAATCAGCGCAGTAGCGTTACTATACAGAACATCCGAAACCCTCCCCTTGCTGCCCTGATTCTATGAAAGATGGCGTCACAGAATCTTTCCGTGTGGAGCAGTCAAAGTATCTAGTCATTCTGTGCCTGTTCCTAGAAACCGAGGACAAATTCACAGCTGCCTCACACACTCTGGGATGCAGTGAAGTGGATTTGCGGAGTTCGATTGCCGAGTGGGCACGTCGGGGGGCGGGGAAAAGCGATTACATAGGAAACAGACTGTCTCGACGCGACCTGCCGGTTTACATAGCTCTATTGATCACTTCGAGAAGAGTGTCTCTTAGGTCACAACAGTGGAATCGCGCTGAAGCCTTGACCCAACTGCTTATCGTTTTCAACCTCCATGGACAGAATTCATTGGTCGGTCGTCGGTCGTCCAACATGGCCAGCTCGGGATGGCGATACGGAAGTCCGCACCCGTTGACAGTATCACGGAGTGGGGAAAACAAACACCGCGATGCGGAAGCATGTTCCCGGCTTAGTTCAGCAAAGAGCAATCACAAAAACATCTAGCTGGATACAAAGCTCAATATGAATCGGGAAGGGGTACAATTCCACCTCGCATGCGTCCACAAGGATTAGTCCAAACTTCACAAGTATGACTTTTGCACAGCAATTTTCTGACAAGGTCGTTGCCATTACCGGCGCCGCTTCTGGCATCGGTCTTGCGACAGCAAATCTTCTTGCCGAGCGTGGAGCGAATCTCTCTCTGGCAGACGTGCAAGAAAAGGCCCTACAGCAAGCTCAGTCCGACATCCAGCGCAAGTATCCTGAGTCAAAGGTTCTCATCTTTACCGTCGATGTCAGAAACTACGACCAAGTAGAGAATTGGATTACGGAAACCGTCAAGCGGCTCGGGAAGCTTGACGGAGCAGCCAATCTCGCGGGCATCATTCCTCAGTCCATCGGTCTCAACGGAATTCACGAGCAAGACTTCGACGAATGGAATCTGATCATCAGTGTCAACTTGACTGGTGTCATGCACTGTCTCAAGGCCCAACTTAGGGTCATCGAGAAAACAGGGGCCATTGTCAACGCCAGTAGCATTGCTGGACTCATTGGAAGAATCAACAATGCTTCTTACGTGTCAAGCAAGCATGGCGTGACGGGCTTGACGCGGAGCGCGGCGAAAGAGGTCGGGCCGAAGGGTATCAGAGTCAATGCAATCTGCCCGTGAGTACATTGTGTCTATGTCTATACAAGATGCATCCGCACTGGAGACTAACTCCTTACAGGGGCAAAATTGATACACCGATGTCACAGGCATCTCGGGACATGAAAATTGTAGTTGAGCCGTCTTTGAAGCGGGTCGGGCAGCCTAGAGAGGTGGCAACCGTGGTCGCTTTCTTGTTGAGCGACGAATCAAGTTACATTTCGGGGGCCAATATTGGAGTAGACGGAGGATGGAACTGTTGAAAGTTCGGTCTTGTCACACGTTATTAATCCAATCTTTTTTGTTAAGAAGAATCTTCGGGTTACGAGTTCAGAGTCGATTCCTTCGCACTTACCACTTATCTGTCGCATCTACTAATCAAGAGTCAATTCATCTCTGCCTGGTGTCGGGCTACAGTTTGGCCTTCGTGCAACTGATTCTTTTGGCAAGCTCTGCAAGCTCCCGCCGAAGTAGCTTTCCGAAGTTGTTCCTTGGGAGTGTTTCGATAAAGTGAAGTCCACCTCCCAGTTGTTTGTATGTAAGGAGCCACGCGATCATTTGCGTGGCCCAAAATCTGCCTCACCAGGCGTGAGCGATCGCGCTGTGCCACATTTGATGCCAAACAGACAAATCCTACCGGGACTTCCTCTCCGTCAACGTTCCGTTCAACACCACAGACTCCCGCATCCAGCACTAATGGATGCCACAAAAGGACATACTCCAACTCTGCCGGAGCGATCTGGGTTCCCTTGTACTCGATCAACTCTTTCTTTCTCCCAATGAGCCAGAAGTAGCCGCCCTCATCAACCCTGACAATATCCCCAGTGCGCAGCCAACCATTCCTGAAGGCTGTTCTTGTCTCTTCGGGATTGTTTGCATACACCAGAGACACTGTGGGTCCTTTGAACAGACACTCACCCTCTATTCCATCTGCAACATCATTGAAGTTGTCGTCGACGACCCAGATAGAGACTCCTGCAGCTGGTTTCCCGATGCTCAAATGTTTTGCGCCGCCTCCCGTGTCCCGAAGGAGCGTAATTGTGGCTTCACTCATGCTGTAATCATTCAATGCTCTAATCTCCAGGCCTCATTATTTGCTGCAACCCGCGAACAGTTTCCGGGGAAAGCGGCGCGCCAGCGCTCATCACTGTGTGCACAAAACTCAGGTCAGGGGTTTTGACGTTGTGATCCTTGGCTATTCTGATAGCCACTACTGCGACCAATCTCAGAAATGTAGCCCTCAGCTCCGAGCACCGTTGAAAGTACGGAAGATATTCAAACCTCTCCATAGGCTCCTGAGCTGAAGCACATGCCCGCCCCCCACCTCGCGATTGTCATTCTCGGACAAATCGAAAGGCTGCGAGGGTTTGAGACATGAAAAGCCAAAGTCTTGAGAAAACCAATCCAAGACGTCAGCCCACGGAATCTTGATCAAGTCATAAGCTATTAGTGGGAAAAACACCCACCTTTTAATTATTCAGACGTAGCTGGACTTTGCTCTTCATCAACAATAAGTAGGCTCGGTCGCAGATCAATGTTTCCCAAGGCGACTTCAGCCTTTGAAAAGAACGTCCTGTCAATGGCCACTGTGTCGTTTAGGTGCGGCTGGATCACCCGCCGCCTATTCGACGCTAAACATCCCATCCCTCAATGAATCTGTGGCCGCAAAGATAGCTCGCCCAGGTGTCCTCGGATCCCTCGCCGCTTCAAACCTGGTGAGCGGGGGTGAGCGGGGTGAGCGTGTGGGTAAGGAATCGGGTTACGGAAACTAAGTCACTGTTATCGAGACTTAGATGATCACAAGCTTTCTGTAACGATTACATATATGTATAGTGGTCTTTAGCACTGTGAAGTACGGCTTTACTGAATGAAGTTAAAGAACTGCATGGGACTTCAGAGGCATAGTCCTCTAGCCCAATGAAGTCCTAACACTACCTTGATTATGAGACTACTTTCCAGGCAGCAGCGTGGCGGTCGGCGTTGCCTACGCAATGCATTGTTCGTGATGCCTTTCTCGATTTGAATATCCAAGGCCATATCGCTTCAACCCTATCCAGGATGCTGTCAACCGCAGCGGCAGGGGCCTCACCAACTATCAGAACAGACGAGTCAGACAGTTTTCGACAGTCGCAATATAACCATGAAGGTCATCAGAATCTTTCCCACGGCAGATCTGGTCAATTTAGGACGTTACAGGATGGACGTATTTGTAGCAGCAACAGCCGCGTCAAAAGGGTACCAAAACTGGCTTTATCACTATTGGAAGGTCTAACTGGGAACGGCGAACAACATCTCGTCGGCGACACACTGTGCAGCCGACACGGCAGCGGCGAGCTGGTTATAAGCAATTAGCTTTCCAATATGTTCAGGTTGCTCGTCATAAACGACAAAAGTGTAAAAAATGGAAGAAACAAAATGGAAGAACATGGCAGCAGCCGTACGTGGCCAAGATCTCGTAAGCAAGGTAATCGAACAGCACAGACCCAGTAGTTTAGGCATTGGAGATATAGTCTGTTCACATAAACTTCATTAGGTTACTTTAACTTGACCAGAGACCATTCATCGGCTACCCTTTGCTGCCGACGCCTCGGCGACCCCATTCACCTTTAATTACACCGTATTAATTGCCTCTTAGCCGAAAGAGCTCTTGCATCCTCAGCGGGCGAGACTTTTCTGGATGGTCGTGCAGCCCTTGCTTCTGATCTTGAGGGCGAAATGTGTTGGGAGATATCAGGTTTGAGAGCTTTCCTGGAAGCGCTTCGACGCGCCGCAATACGCGCGCTGCGGCGGAGCCCCTGCGGCATTGCCTGAACGTTATCCTCCTTATCTTGGGCCGTGTCTTGATCCATCACCGTACTGGGTTCAGGCTGCGTCTCTGTGGCTGTTGATGAAAGTCTTGCGTTGGCTGGCCTCCTCTCGCCAAGATCGAACATCATTCTCTTCCGGGCTCGTCTTTCCGGGGGCTCTTCGTCGATTGTGAGTTTCCTCTTCGTCCTTCTTCCGCCACACTTAGATTGATTCGTTGTGGAAGGGTATGTCTCAGCCTCGATTAAAGGAACTTGTTCCAAAACCCATTGCACAAGAATGAGATGCCGAGCGGCATCTCTCTTAGCGCCCGCGTAGCCGAATGTGGCCCGAACGAATTGTACGATGAGGAACGACTCGCTTCGGGCCTGCTCTAATCGTCGCTTTGCAGCAAGCAATTTCTCCGTGCTATGTTTCATCATCGATATCCGCTTCTTTTTGGGGATACGCAAACGCTTCGGGTCCTCCTGGGTCAGCACGTATATTTGCTTCGCTTCAGACTCTGCTGTTTCGTAAGCCTTCCTGGCTTGGTCTTTTGCTTCCTCGCGCTCTATTCCTGATGCAGCTGTCCGCACGAACTCTTTTGTCTCGTGAGGTTTGAGGATTTTCTTCTCAATAAGTTCTTGCCACAATTTATCGTGCTCTGGCTCCAAGCGTTCGATATCGCTAGTATACTTGTCAAGCCACCAATACTCATAGTTAAGGTACTCGATCCATGTCATCAGCCTGTCCTGCTTCGCGGGGTCTTCGTCAAGTTTAAATAGTTGCGTGAAGTCATGTGATGCAAGTCGGCGCTTCACCGCTTCAGTATAGTCGCGAAATCCTCGGCACCCGTGTTCTTTGCAGAAGCGTTGCTGTCGCTCACGCTCCCATTGTTTGTCCTCCCAGTCTGACTTGAGGCTTGACGGATCGGCTACGATTACTGTCAAAAGCTCTGCACTGGTCTCTTCGGGATAGTCTTCTTTTATCCAGCGCTTCCGCTGTTCAACGTAGGCCAGAAAGCCACCGTCGTCATCCTCACGGCCTCGGTTATCGTTCTGCCACTTGCGGAAATCCTGCCACCTCTGCAACTGTCTCTGAAATATATCCTCAGCGCGTATTTGGGTAAGAGATTCCTGCCAAGGCCGCAACATTCCAGCGTAGTTATCTGGTTGTCTGTGTACGTCCTGAATAAGGTCGATGGGGTATAATGGGCGGCCACCGTTTTGAATGAGCTGGTGGTACGCCTCGGTTTCGAGTTCCGTCGGGTCGTAGGGTGGTGTGGGGGACCTCAATCGATTTATGGCTTGTGGTTCGAGTCGTAATGAAAAGCTTTTGTTGGGCGACACTTGACGGAGGCGTGCATCAAGGTCATCGAGATCGAGCGGGCGAGAACACGCCGTGGGACTTTGGGCTAGGTCGCGCTTTTGGGCTCTTTATTATTGTCAGCTGAAGCTGCGAGGGATGCGCGCCGAGCAGGCAAAGAGAACTCACTCTAACCTCTCGGCGAGGCGGCTGCGTTCATCCTTGGACAGCTTGTCCCATCCATCAATGGGGAGATCGTAATCACCGTTGGGGAGACGATGTTTTCGTACGAACTGAGCGAGCTCGGCATCGCTCATTGCGGTCACTCTGCCGACAGATACTGCCACCGTCTCTGCGGAAGGCATGTTGCTATCATTCTTGAATGAATTGCGAAGCTGTTGAAGATGAGGGGTACAGATGGCTGACTGTTTGTAGACGTGACACCTGACTGGACTGAAACCTCAGGCAACCAAGTCAAGGGGAACTTGGGAAGGGTACTGCGAAGTGGGGCAAGGGCGGCGTGCACGTCAGTACATTTTATTTCTACAGAACTTGTGGTTGATATTTTCGTATCCCGCGTGAACGCTGTTTCTGGGGATCGGGAGGGCCAATCATGTTTTATATTTTAGCCGCTGAGGTTTTATGAAGTGTGCGGGGTAGGGGCTTTGTTGGATATCAACACATGAATGAGGTCGCGGCGAGGAACATTTATACCATACCCGTTTGCCCTTATAAGTTCCTGTCTTCTCTCGTTAAAATGACATTGTCCTTCGTCTCAACTACCTCTATCTGAGTTTCTTTCAGAATGGAAATCGACATCATTGCCTATTTGTACCCCCATAACGACAGCAGGAAGCGGGCTTCAAAGGCGATCGAGGCAAACCCCCGTTACGTGTCTCCCCGGCTTGCGCAGCCTTCTCACACTCGGCATAGACGTCGCGGCCGTCGCGAGCGAGAGTCAACTGAACCACTACAGAACCCTGGGGCCTCAGCGCTTGACTATCTTCCGAGCCTTGTGGTTAGACTCAGTGAAATCCCCAGAACTAATAAAGGCCTGATTTTCGGTTCGAACCCCAATTGTGACGTTGTTCTGCGTGCTCAGGGTATCTCAAACATCCATTTCAGCCTTTCCTTCGACAAACATAACCGCCCAATCATTCAGGACCTGAACTCCCTCAGAGGCACTCAAATCACTTATGATGGTGGTGGCGAGGGCGTCCGAAGGGACTTTTGCTGGATCGTCGGCGGTCACGATATTCCCCAGAAAATGGAAAGCATCATCATCACGGTGCCGAACGCCGTATCTTTCCAGGTCGTCACTCAGTCTCATGACACACAGTCTCCAGAGTACGTCGATGGTGTAAAAGGTTTCCTTCGGGGCACCGCAACGACTGAGGACCTCCTCGATGGATTGGGCCTCTCGAACCCGCCGACCAGAGGAGCCCAGACACCCGGTACTGGAGACATTAGCCTGCGAAAGACCCTTGGCGAGGGGTCTTTCGGTGTCGTGACCCATCTCTGGAACGTTAGCACGGGAGAAGAGCGCGTTGTGAAATCACCTAGCCCCAAGGCAATTCAGAACGGGCAGTTTGATCTTCGCGCATGGGAGCGAGAGGCTTACATCATGAGCCTGGTTTCACATGTTCGTACATCAATCGTCTGTCTGCCACATCCCCCTCTAACAGCTCAACAGAAGCGAATCGTGAGACTCGTTGGGTCATTTTTCTCAACACCACATCCTGAGCTACACCTTGAGTATGTGCCCTATGGATCTCTGGACGACCATCAGAACATATCATACGAAGAGACGGTGATGATCGTACATCAATGTTCATCGGCTCTGGCATACTTACATGGCTTCGAGACGCCGATTGCGCACCGAGACATCAAGCCGGCTAATATTCTTGTTGAGAGTCGATCTGACTTCGGCATCTCTGTTAAGTTAGGCGACTTCGGATTATCGCGGCATAGCTCTGAGCTGATGACTTTCTGTGGCACATATCTCTATCTCGCCCCAGAGGTCTACTCAGACATGCGATCTCAAGCTGGCTATACTGAGGCGGTTGACATCTGGTCTCTTGGTGTAGTGGGATGCCGACTGGTCTACGGTCTACCACATTATAAGGACGAATACAAGAAGAACAGAGTGGCTTGGTGTGAGAAGATCGTCAAAGCAATGCAAAGGAAGGTTGGTAGACAGCCAACTGCGCTCGGATCGATTCTAGTGGAATGCATGGTGGTCCTGTCCCCAGAGTCGCGGTCTTCCGCTGGCAACTGCTGCAGCGCGTTGGGAAATCTGCTTGAGCCTGAGCAGGGATCCTCTCACGGACTGGCTTCATCTTCAAACTCTGGGGAAGAGGACCAAGAGACGCTCAGGTACGCCTTGCAGAACGACGACGCGGGGGATCTGTCCACTATAACCTGCCAGCCAAGGTCTACGGGAGCGGTTACCCCATCCTTATTCATAAGATCTGGAGCGCCCCCTCCCGAGTCGCTTGGATTGCCCGGAGTGAATCCACAATATGGAGAGTTCGAAGGACTATCCTCGTCGGCGACCAGGCAGCACAATGACTGGCGAGCGGGCCATGAGATGACCCGTTTTATGGAAGATTACTCGGTAGATCCGCTCAACTCCTTCTACGTTGGATCATCACTGGCCTCACACCTAAGAGGAGACAACTCGGAAGAATGGGCAAGCGAGTTTTTAGAAGGGTCGTCACAGCAGAATCAGGGCTGGGCTGGTGGTCTGGAGACAGTCGCGGTCTCGGAATCAAGGAACCCGCGAGGCGGGAACGGAGGATCGCGCGTGGCGAGTGGACTTGGTCTAGTTGAAGAAGGCAACGCAATCGACGCTGATGATGACGACGAGACGGCACATGCGGCACTGATGCTTCAGGCTCTGAGCCAGGGGCAGTGGTCGAACTTCGAAGTTTGTAACTGAAGGGTGTTCAACTTGAGCGACATGAATATGATAACTACAAAACAGCAGTGCACGGCTGATGTTGATTAGCAACAAGGCCACGAGTTGACTCATTGTGAAAACGACTATCCAGGGAGTCCTTTCAATTCTCAGAACGTCGGATCCGCCTTGGCTTCCCAGTTGGGCGAGAATGAGGGCTGGGTGAGCGAGTTCTTGGAAGATTTCAAGTTAGAAGAGCGACGTCCACTCAGTTGATCACTCGGGGAAGTAGCCTCTCTAGTTCCTCTGTGTATGATACCCGCTTGTGTTAAGAAGTGCCCATTCGCGATGGCTTCGATATGCTCGTTGAGTAGCAAGCGCATCCCTCCCGGCCCAGCAATGTGACGATAAGTCATTCGAGCTCAGCCAACCATGTTCAGAGCACTCTGAACATGCGAGGCAGGTACTAGGCGACGTGCCTCCCATCGTTGCCAAACCTTAAATGTCAAGCGGGTGTCAACAAGTATGTCGACAGTTCCATCCGGTGAGAATCTGAACTTTGTCCAGACATGCCGGTTGCTGGAACTAGCAGGCCCCTTCGGAAATCACATCACAACAATGGATCATGCCATTCAAAGTCTGATGCCATCACGGCGCGTTATATCACAAACCAACCCAAAGTCAACTCACTCCGTCGAATGCTTGGAGTCGCGCTAGCGCAGAAAGCTTGTCCTCCTTTCGGAGCCTGCCAAGCAGTGCGACCCATATAGATGTAAGCCCTGGTCTTTTGAGACCCGGGGTGGGGGCTGCTGTGCTCGTTGGAGTTTACAGGTTCTTGATGCGGTCTTGGCGGAGTGTCAGGCATGTCCAAACGGGCGCTTCTCGGACGATTGGCCGAGAGAAAAGTCCGCTGTGTGCCATCCGATGCGAAGCGGGCAAGGCGGAGATTGGATGTTGCCTCGAAGCATTCAGTAAACTACCCAATCAGATGCTTTCTGTGGGAGACGTCTTAACGTGCAGAAAGGCAGGGATACGTGAAGACGCTGGTGACGATCCCAAGCCGAAAGGCTTCTGGGGTGGGCAGGAGTATCTGATCATGGTAAGATGAGAACATGAGTCTCGCTCAGAACCCGCGCGCCAAGTCGGCGAGCTTGAGTGCTCCGTGCCTCTGCCAATCCTTGAGAGCCATTCGTTCACGATAGCCAACCTCTCGAATCTCTCTGAAGAAGCTGCTATAAGGGATCCCCCATCTGCGACTGAGGGGCAGTTCACCGACCGCGTTGTATCCATCGGGATAAGGGCATGGTTGTTGTTGTGGTTACTGAATGGCTGTTCCCTTGATATGAAACGCTAACAGTGCCGCTCGACGATGGAATTGGGATTGTCGTGATATAAGAAACTGAGTTTCTGAGTTTCCTGGACGAGCTAAAAACATACATACAACAAGCGTGGGTTATCCCATGCGACCAGTGACCAGTGCACGAAAGACCAGAGGCTATGCCGAAGAGTATTGATCATTATAAACTTGCCCTACTCGCGGGATAGTTTGTGTTACAACAAGACGAGATGTCCCAGACTACAGCAATCTACTCTCTCGAACCAAAGCACGACTGAGTAAAAGCACTCAGCCCTGCAAAGTTTGCGATGCCCTAGAATTGGGCTGCAGGCGCATACATCTATTGAGATACGTGAAAGAGAAGCAAAGAGTTCGGTCTGCCCAAAGCAAGTTCTTCTCTGATGAGTTGAGTGACGACACTCATTGAATCGCCGGCGCGATAGAACAATGTCCTAATACCCCGCATCTTTTTCTGATTACTATTGATCCGGGATGTCTGAGCTTTGATGCACCATAGCCACGAGCGCTATATGGTGCTACGGCGGTACAACTCCGGTGTTCCAAAAAGCGGTTCCGGTTTTCCGAACTCCTTTCGAGCCGAACCCTGGGGCGAATTGAGGCAAGAGCAACACGTTTCCAGGTCCCAGGATTGAGACTGACCAAACAGCCATACACAAAGCTTTACTAAGTGGATTCTTCGGCCGTCGTGCTCTCCTACTTGCACATAAAGACATGGCCTCGTCCGCATACACTGACTTGGGCCTGTCCAGGGTACGAACAGCAGCAGAAACAGTTGCATAGATCTTACTGCTTTTTTTTTGTTCATCGTTATTCTCCTTGGAGTAATTGTTTGATTGGGTTTAGCAAGAGACCACATTAGCCTTTTAATTTGTTGCAACATTCAGCATTGCAATTAGCTCCCGAGAAACCCCACATGCTCTATGCGTGCTACTGCGAGGAATGTTGATTATACTATGATCTTATGAAGGACATTTGGCAATGACGTTCTCGCGTTGACGACGCTCATCGGATGTCCATGAGTTTTGCTGTGCTCTCATTGGTGGATTTTAAGAATCTTGGCGTTGACAGAACGTTGCACTCTTCGGTTCTTTATATGACGAAAGGCAGCCAAAATTGAGGTCGACCGAATTACCAGACAAATGGTTTTACTGTCCTATTTCGTTCGCGAATAAACCTAGCAGGGGCGCCACACTTTGCGGGGTAGTTAGATGAGGCAGGCGGACTACATATATCGCGTCTAGATGAAGGACAGATCCCGTCCGCCAGAACGAACAAGGTTTGTCTGTTTGGCAAGGCACCATTTGAGCTCTCAGAGCCAACATGAAATCTTTCATTGCAGTGGCCATGGCCCTAGTTTTCCAGGAAGGGCTTGCCGGCTTCGCTGAAGTTGGAAGCAAAGGCATTCGCAAAGCGCCCAATGGCATCGTAAAAAGGTGAACATGTCTGACTGCCAGATGATAAATCAAGTCTAACTGTGGGCAGGCTCAACACGGCGCAAATCACTTATTTTCCAGCTGATAATTCGACGGGAACAGGAGTTCTCGTGTGCCCTGGCGGCGGATATGCTCGCGTATCTATATCGAAGGAGGGGTACATCCCAGCTGCGTTCCTGAACGATCTTGGTATCGACGCCTGGGTTCTCGACTACACTACGGCCTCCAATGCAACCGCGCCTATCTATCCACAGCCTCAAGAGGAGGCGCTTGATGCACTTGACTACATCCGCAAGCTGAACCAGACCACTAAGCTGGGCATCTGGGGGTTCTCGGCAGGTGGCCATCTTGCAGCGGTCACCCTCACCAACCCGGCGGCACAGCTCGACTTCGGCATCCTAGCATATCCCGTCATCACCCTCGAAGGAAACTACACGCATGCCGGCTCGCGGAACAACCTCATTGGCGCCAACTCGAGCATCGAGATGCAGCACAAGCTGTCGGCACAAAACCTCGTCTCCGCGACGACACCACCCACCTTTCTCTTTCATACTTTCAACGACGGTTCCGTTCCTGTACAGAACACGCTTCTGTTTGCTGAAGCAATGGCGAATTTTAAGCGGCCTACGCAGATGCTAGTGCTTCCTGACGGCTCGCATGGGTTGGGATTGGCTCTCGACGATCCTAAACGCAGTTGGACGCCTGAATTGTCCCGGTTTCTGCAGTACTCAATTTAGAGGGCAACAGTTCGTCCCGATAATATGCCACCTCGAAAGACTTACACAATTGTAGACTTCATGTTATGCTGACTCAAGATCCAGTCTCTCGGTCCACCGTCCCATGATACGGACCCCCCGTGACTCCGTGATGTTCCCGGCATAGCAGAATCAAGTCAAGAAATGGTTTACTTAACCGGCGCACAGCTATGATGATGAAAAGTGAAAAATATTCTTTGCTGCATGTCCTCATTTATGGACATCTTCGAAAAAGCATTAATGGTTCCGGGCCGTCCAGCGTCGCATTCGGGTCCCGACGGAGGGAACTGCTGCTTATCTTGACAAAGCTTGGCTTTCTTGGCTTGCCCACTTGATTTCTTGACTCCTTCCAAATCCATACTAATTCGTATTTTCTTAACCTTGGAACGCGGGGTAGCAGTCCCGACATCAAGAGCTCCTGTTGCGCCAAGGGCACTTCTGGAAAGATACCCGGCCTCTTGTTTGACACCGACGTTTGCCAAGCGATTTGGTTCCTGCCTTTCTGGGAAACGTTCGGGCCTTGAAGACTTGGAGGCTCTTAGCCGCTGCTGGAAAAAGTGAATGACATGCAGATATATAAAATGTTCAACGTCGCATTTGACCCCTTGATCGCTGGGACAATCCTGTCGAGTAGCGATTCAGACGGACTCGGCAGAACTTGACCTGCCACAAGATCTCGGTGCAGGCTTCTTCCCGACATTTGAGCCTGTCGTCCCAAAATAATTTCAAGATGCACCTCAACTCTGTCACTGGCGCAGTAATTGCTGCTGCCGTTGCCGTTCAGGCTAGAGAACTGCCAAAGGATGCAGCCCGCGCAGCTGGTAAGTAGGATGTGTCCTGTTGTCAGACACCCGCAGGCATGATTGCTGATATGATTCAGAGCTGTATGATTCAGGTGTGATCCATGATAGGCTCATGGCCAAGAAGATCGTAGGTCAAATACTGTCACTTCGTGAGTGCAAAACTGACTTGACGTTAGTCGCATTGGGAAGCGGAAGAGGCTGTTGGCCTCATGAACTCTTCCCAATGGCCCAGATTCGGTTACACGAAGTGCATTGATGGCTACGCAGAGGCCCTGCCTGACAGTCCCCTTCATAAATTCAAGTGCAAGAACGTAGGTCATCCCTGAACATCATAAGCTTTGCTCCCTTCCTTGGCTGACCTCTTTGCTCTTCTACATGTAGATGGATCTATATGACTTCATCAACCACGCTACTCTCGGGTCTCCCAACGCTGACTATCGAGGCAAGAGTGGAAGCTCTTCTTGGGGTTGGACCGATCCCGCATCCGGACGCGAGTTCATCGGTGAGGCCGAGCATAAACCAACGGCTGGGATCAACGTGCTAAAGCATATGTCGAATAGTCAGTGGAATGTTTGATGGCTGCGCCTTTATCGAGATCCTGCCCGAGGGCAAGATGCTGAACCTTGGGTTCCTGTAAGTACAAGTTCATGTGCTGCTGCAATTACTGACAGCCGAACAAAGCCCAACTTACTCGCCAGTCGGCGACCGAGCTTATTGGCACGAAATTCGTCCTTACCAAAACTACATGCTCATTGGAAGTGAGCTTGAAGGGCATGGCATCCAGATTTTCGACATGACCAAGGTAAGCGATGAAACAAATACCACGCTGACTACAGGTTGATGAAAATGGCTGAGACATAAGTCAGCTTCTCGATATCGACCCTGATGAGGCTCCCGTTCTCTTCTCCAACGACAATGACCTGACGGGCCACTTCATTGAAACCCTGCCCCTGGGAAGGAGCCATAACGTTGTTGTCAACGAGGAAGCCAAGTACGCTGTCGCAGTGGGCGTTCAGCCGAGAAACGAGAGTTGCATGGGTGGTCTTTACTTCTTCAGCCTTGAAGACCCCAGCAACCCTGTCGCTCTTGGCTGCGACGGTCAAGACGGTTATGTCCATGATGTGAGTTGCATGTGACAAAGGAGATGTGTCGCTTCTGGAAATGCCGGTGCTGATCAAGTATTCCAGGCTCAATGTCTCATCTATCGAGGACCTGACGAGAAGTACCAAGGACGTGACATCTGCTATGGATACAATGAAGACACCTTGACCATGTCAGTAGCGCTTGACACATCATTCTCAGTGTTCTTACTTTTGTTGACGTTGACAACGATTTATAGCTACGACGTCTCGGACAAGGAAAACTCACAGATCATTTCCCGAACATCCTACGAGGGCGCCACCTTCACCCATCAGGGCTGGGTCAACGATATAAATTGGCAAGGTAGGAATGACCTTATTCAACATTATGCGCTTTTGAAACAGTTCACATATTGACATATAATAGAATGGCTTTTCATGGATGACGAGTACGATGAGGATGAGTTGGCCGGACCGGCTGCAGACGGCTACCCGGTAACCTACATCTGGAACATTAAGAGCCTGGAGAAGCCGCTGCAAGTTGGTCTTTTCAAGCACAACGTCAAGGGAATTGATCATAACCAGTACGTGGTCGGCGATCTGCTCGTACAATCAAACTACGGCGCTGGCGTACGGGTTTGGGACGTCTCGTCCGTCCCGGAAGACCCGAGCGGGAACAGCGTATGCGAGATTGCCTACTTCGACATCTACCCCGAGGACGACTCGCTTCCTGGAGGTGGTGCCATCCAGTTCTCGGGGACATGGTCTTCCTACGCCTACTTCAAATCTGGCTTCATCTTCGTTAACACCATCGAGCGGGGGGCCTACCTGGTGAAAATGACAAGACGCGAAGCCTGCAAGCCCAAGACTTGCAACGCTGACAACTGCCTGCGGGCTTTGAGGACTTCGAGCGTTCCTGGTCGACTGGAAGAGTCACAAAACTTCTGCGGCGAGTTCACGAAGACTGTCGTTGCTGATGTAGCTGTGGTGCCTGATTTTGCGGCCGAGGCATGCCCGACAAACGTCATCTCGAGAGTTAGTTCCGCATGCTCATGCTTGCCCACGCCTACTGCTGCGCTGTAAGCGAGAATGCGACTCCGAGATCTGACAAGAGCTCGAGATCGGTGCTGCCTAAAGGCTGGCGAGATGCATCAAAGACATGCCTGCTGGTGGGATCGTCGGGCTATAGTCGTACAAATAAGCATAACCAACCACCAAGTCAAGAGAGAAAACTTGCGAAGTACCAGCCATAGAATCTTGTTTTGAGGTATAAAGTGTGTAAGAGATCCAAACAAAGGACGCCGGTCTATATGCAATTCCTCCGGGACCATGTGCCATGAGAAAACCAAGTATCCACTTGCAACCAACGCTTATGCATGCACCAAAGACAACCGATCAGACTCCATAAGTTAACAATTGGTATGCTTAGTAAGGGGGAGCAGTGCCGTTGTGGGGGCTGCCGCCAGAGTTCTCGTTCTCAACACCGCCAGAGGCGTAGCGAAAGGCAGCGGGGGTAACGACCTGGGACAGAGTGGTGTTGATACCGAAGGCCATCCCAGCGAAGAGGCCGTCAGTGACGCTTTCGCCGAGCAGAGTGTACTCCGTCATGGGGTCGACTCCGCCAGTGGCAGTCTCCTCAGAGAGAATGCTGTCTTCGGCATTAGTAGTGAGCTCCTGGGTGTTGGTGTTGCACGGGGCGAAGGCCTCAACGGCAGAGATGAGGTCCTGGTCGAAGAAGGTCTGGCCAACATGGGAAGAGGTGATCACGTTTCCGAGTGTGCCGTTATAGTACAGCGTAGCATTGCCGTGGACCATCACTGGATGTGGGTGGCAAGGCTGGTGTAGTGGCCGGGAAAAATGGACTCGAACTGAGCGACACCGTCGGCATCGGTGGGCTGGATACCGCGGAACCAGGTCTTGTCGATGTTGAACTCATCGGAGGAATCGCCGTTGCCGCTAGCGACGATGCCGGAGGAAACACCGGTAGAGTTGCAGTGCCACATCTCGAAGTAGACGTTGGGGACGGGCTCGCCAGTCTCGACGTCAATGACCTGGTAGTCGAGAACAATGTCGACACCCTCTTGGTTCTTCGATGATGTTGCGGCGGAGACAGAATTCATAGAGCAGCTTACAGTAAGGACCCTGGGTAACCTCAGGGGTGAGGACACAAGAGTTGTTGCCGGAGAAGAGGGTAGCAGCGCCGGCGTCAAGGGTGTAGCTGAGCTCAGTCTTGTTGTGAGAAGCAGCCAAGACGGTAGCGCAATCTCCTCGGTGAGGTCGTGGCCGGGGTGGTCAATGGCTCCGGGGCGCAGGGCGAGGCCGGAGGCGACGGTAGAGAAACGCATTTCGGCAGTGGCTTTGGGGGTTCCTTACAAAGCGTCAAGAGAAAGAAAGGGCGTGTTTATACGACTTGTTGAACTGAACAAGAGTATGTTTGGGAAGAGAGTGAGACTTAGATACATGAAGAGTGAAAGTGATGCTGGTGAGGATCTTCTTTTCAGTTCTAGAGGGGAACAAGTCTGAACTATTATATCCAACGACATGACCGGCAACATCTAGGCCGAGGGCAAACCCCAAGAACCGTCATGAGTGCCATGATGGGAGTTCATCGCATGAGTTGAATTAGTGGAGCACCATCCATCACAGCCATAGCAATTAGCCTCCCATGTTTACTCGGGAGATTGTACGGTGGCTCCGGACGGCCTCGATTGCGTGGGCTTCCGCCGTGATGGTAGAAATGGCGTCTAATGCCTCGCCCGGGGATACAGAGCCTCGGT
This sequence comes from Colletotrichum neosansevieriae, assembly GCA_036785495.1. Lineage (NCBI taxonomy): Eukaryota > Fungi > Ascomycota > Sordariomycetes > Glomerellales > Glomerellaceae > Colletotrichum > Colletotrichum neosansevieriae. Next base: position 17,479 of record JAVHLV010000472.1, read on the forward strand.
GGACACGTCACACCCGGAACCACGACGACGTTGTCTTCTTTGCCAAATTGCCCCTTACTCTCTTTGGAGCCGAGGCCATCACTTCACCTAGATTCAACGGCTTGGCAGGGGCTCAATCCGTCATTGTAGGCGGGCTGGCCACTGACGCTTCGTGAATAAGTCATCAGCCCCGAACGGGACGGCATCCCACATACCGAGACAAATCCACTTGGCTGACATGGACCCGTTGGCGAAGACGCGTTCACATACCCCTAATGGCCAATCAACGTCGACGTGTTGTGTAACCTCTTCCCGCAGGGCCTTCGGGAAGTTTTTCATAGCACAGGGATATCTCCGTGCATGGCCCTTTACATCAATCTATCTGCTTGCGGGGTTAGGCTCTACGCCGTCCAACCACACGAACGATGAACAAAGATGTCTTTTCCGAGAGGTTATCCTATTCCCTTCAAGAGGCACCTGTTGGGCGCATTCAACGCTGCTATCGCCGATGGACTTCAAAAGTGACTCTGGTCGGGATGCGGGGGCGGCTGCGCGTCCTCGAGCCTTGGGTAATTCGCTGTCAACTGATTAGATGATTGGGAGTCACCCGGACCTTGGCCTCCATAACTCATCAACATGAGATACTGCAGTTTGGAAAACCTCATTTCAGGGGTTGGGAGAATTCTGGTGCCGCTCGAACACCGGGAGATTGTGAAGCTCCTGACCCAAAACTCCTGCATTGATGAGACGAACGAGATATCGAAACACGCCAGTCATCTTGTTTCGTCTGATTTCTGCATACCATCAAATGTGAGATGCTAGATAATGATATGAAGTGTTTGTTTTGCATGCTTATCAACAGCTTTGAAGGTCCAGCCCGTGGTTGACATGAAATCTCACAAAGAATACCTACATATACTCGTAATGCCCAATAACTGCTTCGATATTGTCATCATGAGAATGTCTTCACATCGTGTCAAATGCTATTCGTTGAGGTCTCTTGACTGGGCCTCATTTGAGTATCGAGTCATCGACCGGGCTACCATGCAATATGTCGTCGAATGTCATGGACTCTTGGTTACTCGTCGTCTGCCTTGGACTACCTCCAAAACGCGCCTTGTTCGATATTCAAGTTTGAATTGAAATAGCGAGATTTTGATTGGTCACATGGAGGTGATTTTCTTTAAAAGCTTTAACGTGAGGCAAAGCGCATGAGAGACATGTCATCTTGGCATATAATATCATGGATCAAAATGAACTGCCTTGGGTTTGGCGAAAGAATCGGCGAAGAATTTAGAGGCGAATTACTGAAACAATATCGCTCTTTAGAGCCGGCATTCGCTTGATATAACCTCCTCAACAGCGCGATCAGCTTATCACGCGCTGTACGTACAAAGACGAGATCCAAAACGTGGATTAATGGCAAGCAAAAGCGTCGAAAGCCTCAGCCAGTCTATGAGCGCTATCCTTTTATACATATACGGCTCCTAAACTCTGTTCCATCATCGATTTCTTCTTTCATGAATACCTATATCCTTATGCAGTTGTTTTGCGGTGTTTCCGGCTGCAACTCTAACCATTTTCCTTCCCTGCTTGCGTCGTCTTTGGATCTTTCAGTGATAGCGTGCCTCGAGAGGCACTTATAGTCTCTTTTCATTTGAAAGACCCCCTACATGTGTCCAGGCAAGTGACATCAAAGTCGTAAAGTACTTTTCAGGCATCGGTAGGTACGTCAAAAGTCACGATATGCTATGTTTGTTCTCGATTTGCGAAGCAATCTCAGTTTGCACGCGTATCCCTAAAGTAGATTGTCTTCAAGAAAATGTTCCATGACGAGCTAAGCATCTCAGTCTTCGAAACCCCCACTACTGAGTGATGGTTACTTGTTAGTGCGCAATCAGATCAGCCTGTGGCAACACGAAAAGGTGCACAACCGTACTCCTGGAGTTCTAACGATGTCAGGCATTTAATCTAGCCTTTGCATCAATCGAAAGGTTACAGGTAAACGTTAATGAAGCCCCCTGAATCTTGATGTTCCATGTAAATAGCTATTTCTTCGTTGATGTGCAGTCTCCTGGCGTAGAGAACTGAATGATTCGACTGCAAAGAATCACAATTGTAAGATTCGTTCTCGCGATCGGTCTACAAGGATGTTCTCCCTTTTCCACTGATGAGAGTTCATCTCAAGCGAGCCCTGACAAGTATCAATGCCATGGCCCAGATATCTTGCCCAGAGCAACATGATTGACGTTGCGTCTGCCACATCAGTTTGGCTTCGATCAGATGAGCATCATGATATACGTATCAAGCCTGCCAAAACTTACTGCATCTAGACCTCGACCAGGTACAGGGTTTGAATCGATCGGGATGTATTTCTCCGCCAGACCTGACCGTTCTTGCGCCCCTGTGTTCCGTCTTTCCTATTTCGTGAGCCCATTAGACTTTTGTGCAGAAACCAGAAACGCAGCTGAGGACAATAAGTCGTACCCGTCTACGCATGATTGGTCTGCGACACCGAGGGACCCCTTTTCGCATGACTTTTTGCCGCGTTGGGCCAGTTCAGATAGTTTCAGATAGTTGCTGTAAAGTTTATTTCCCGACGGTCACACGTGGAATAAACAGCGAGCTGAAAACTATCGAGCCCTGCCTTGCGCTGCAGGGACACCACTGAGAACTATCGTCGTCGATTCACCTATACTTTCCATCCCTCAACCGTCTGTCTCTTGTGCTAAGTTTTCTGGCCCTGTTCTTGAAAGGGGTCTCTATTCCACGGTCTGAATCGATCAAAGACTTTAGTCTGAAAGCGATGGACCCCGAACCAGACGTCAACTCAGTGACTAGAGCCTCCACGGTGAGGAGACGAAGCATCGTCGCCATGACGGACAAACAGACTCTTTCCATAGACCTGAGTCTGGTCTCCACAGACATGTTCCCTTCGTCTTTTGCGGGCGACAGGAATAGCAGCCGAACTATCCGGAACGAGAGGGGTACTGATATGGGCATTGAAATCATGCAGGAGAATGCGGACAGGCCCGCGTCTCTCGTAGCGCCGTCCGCGCACGACTATCTATCTGGATTCAGCCTCTTCTTGGTGATGACCTGCGTGACCCTCGTCTGCTGGCTCATGTTCCTTGACAGTTCTATCATCGTCACTGTGAGTCGAGATCGCATCCAGACGTAATCGAGGATCCCGAACGCTAACTATGCCCAAGGCCATTCCAGCGATTACGGACGAGTTCCATTCTTTGGGTGACATTGGCTGGTACGGAAGTGCGTACCACCTTGCTAATGCGGCACTGCAGCCGCTCACTGGCAAGATATACAGATACTTCAGTTCAAAGGTAATGGATGCCAGCCTCGATGTGACACTGCTTCATTCTGACAGTTCAAGTGGTCAATTTTCACCTTTCTAGTTGTCTTCGAGCTTGGATCTTTGATATGTGGCGCTGCGCCATCATCGGCCATCCTGATTGTCGGCAGAGTCATCGCCGGAATGGGCAGCGCTGGTATCATGAGTGGAGGCCTCACCATTATTGCTGGATCGGTACCTCTTGAGAAGCGACCAGGTGCGTAGCGCAAATCCGTAATAGCGTCCAAAAAAAGAAAACTGACAGAAATCCAGCATTGATGGGGATATTGATAGGACGTGAGTTTTGCTTGCAACGTACCTAGACATTATAATGGAGCTGACGTCGTTGCAAAGTTGCGAATAGCGGCAGCGTATTTGGTCCTGTCCTTGGAGGCGTCATCACTCAATACAGCACGTGGAGATGGGGTGAGTAACTTTGTGCGTGCCGAGAGTTCGCGAGGCAAAACTTCAGCTCTAACATCAGATGGCCATTTGCAGCTTTCTACATCAATCTTCCCATCGGCGGTCTAGTCTTGCCTCTCCTCATGTGGGCAGATATTCCCGACCAGGTGCCCAAGCCCAGCCCACTCGCTGTCATTCCGAGGCTACACAAATACCTCGACTTTGTTGGGTTTGTTCTTTGCGGCGGGTCGGCTGCGTTGTTGCTCCTAGCGCTCGAGATCGGAGGAAACGAAAAGTTCAGCAGCCCGACGGTCATTGGCATGTTCTGCGGATCCGCGGTAGCCTTTGTTGCCTTCTTAACCTGGAACTACCGCAAGGGCGATGATGCGCTGATCCCTCGGTCTATGGCCGGGAAGAGAGCAGTCTGGTGCGCGGGGGCAACCAACTTTACCATGGTTGGATCTGCCATGATTCAGATCTACTTACTTCCCCTCTACTTTCAAGCCGTTCAAGGTTTAACACCTTCTCGAAGCGGAGTGGATGTTCTTCCGAGCATCTTATCGCAACTAGCGGCCGCCTTGGGTGGTGGTGTCCTATGTAAGTTGCGACTCGTTCGCACAACATCGAAGCTTTGGCTAATGATATCAAGTGGCCAAGTTCGGATACTACTTGCCGTGGGCTATTGGAGGAACAGCCGCGACCATCATTGCCAGCGCGCTTTTCACAACACTTACACCAACGACGCCGATGGCGGCGTTGGTTGGCTTTCAACTGCTCAGCGGCGCTGGTCGTGGCGTAGTATTGCAGATTGTGAGTTATTGACTTTTCCATGACAATCCATCTCCCGCAGAGGGAAGAAGCTAACTGTCCATAGCCGAGCATAGCCATACAAGCCAATCTGCCGCCCGAGCAAATTTCCGTTGGCGTGTCCTTCGTAACGTTTTCTCAGTTCATGGGATTTGCTGTCGCCCTCGCGATAGGCAACGCTATTTTTGCCGGGGCGTTGAAATCCGACCTTCCCCGGTTTGCGCCAGATGTCGACCCAGACTTGGTGATCGAGGCGGGCGCTACTGGATTTCGCAACGTTGTGGCTGCAGTCGCTCTTCCGGGCGTGCTTCGGGCGTATGTGTCGAGTATTAACAAGGAATTCTTCTTGTCCTTGGGGCTGGCGATCGCGTCGTTCTGCTTTGCTTGGGGGTTGGGGTGGAGGGATATTCGGCCCAAAAGGAAACCTAGGCCTGACTCGAGCTCGAGCTCGTGATGTTTAGAGTTCAACTCAATGACTAGAGAATGTTGCAATCGAAATACTATTAGTCATTTATTCAGCGAAAAAGTCATTCCTAGAGTCTCCCATTGGTCGTTGGCAGAGCGCTTTGGTCGAACAAGCAGTCGATTAATAAATGCCTCCGAAATACTCAACAACTATCGTTGCAGTTTTAACTATTGCTGCCCAGTGTTTAGAGTTAATACTCAAAGCACGAAAGCCGGATTCAGCGGTTGAAAGCGGACCAGCATAGCTACAGCTAAGTGAGGCTTCACTTACCACGATTTGATCTTGACGACGGAGGGTTGAGGGTGGAGGATGTCGACCGTGCGTATAGTTTACGTTCGCGTCGCACTTGGGCTTCAGCAGCGACTTCTCCCGAGTTCCGAAGGAGAAATGTGTGCGAAGAGACTGAGTCGGGGGGGAGGCATTACGCGTCAACATTTCATCAGTCAAAAGGACGGATATCTGAGCCACACGTTTCCCGTGGCTAATTGACAAGACTGATTCTTTCACATAACTCATGAATCTTCTCTCTTATGCTGCGGAAAGGAAATCGACTCAGAACACCTGACTCTTGATTTGGTCAGGCCACGTGGTCATCCCTCATATATAAGACGATTGCACCCCGCAACAAACCGGCTGACGCGTTTCAGCACTCTTGTCTGCCATTGTTGAGCTCTCGCAGCGAGTTCCCAACCTGTGGGACATGGCTAATAACAATCACCGGAGGATCTCTCACCGAAGTGGCCCACTGTTCATCGTCGGCGATGCCCTTACTTTGATAATCGAGAGCCGGTTAATAGACTTTAATCTCTTGCAAGTCCGCAAAGCTTGATGGTCTTTTGCACTCCTTTCTCGGAAATGCAGTGGGGGAGAAGCCCCGACTGCCGCGCTATTGACGATCGCTAGAATTCAGCTCGCCAGCGTGTTGATGTGATCATCGTAGCTTGGAAGGCTGAGTATCGCCCAACACTCGGCCGAGTCACGCCAAGCCTCACAAGGCATCTCGCTAGAATGCCAAAGTAGCTACTCATTCTTCAGCCAAACAACATAAGGTGAACATCTCACGAGGCATGCTGAAACTCATCTGAGAGGAAAGCGAGTACCTCACCTCCCCATGGCGCTTTGGCCGTCTCGACAAGTGTTTAGGGTCTAGAGACCATCCATCGATCCGCTCTTGACTCGGTAAGCAGCAGTGCGCCCGCAGAATAGATTGAAAGCGTTGGATCGTGCGTTCAGAGGGGAAAACGAGTCTTCTGGGATGGACTTTGCACGATCTACGAGTTCATCTTGTCGTCGCGGCAGGACAGGAGTTGACTTTGTCCCAACTTGGAATTTTCCCAGAGGGTTGGTTGTAAGCTTTTCCAACCGGCTGGGAGCTTGGTTTCGGCCTTTTCCGTCAACTTGGTGACGTGGGCACATTGTCAGGCACATTGTTGCTATCAAGGTTTCAGATATCAGGCCAGAGCTGTTTCCCCCTCGTTATTGCCAAGCGAGGCATTCTTGGTGTTTCTTGATTCAATCTATTCTACTCACTCACCAAGAGCCCCAGCCATGTCCTCCCCCCCTCCCCCTCTCCCCCCAAACATCATTGTTCTAGCGCGATGCCCAGACATAGCCCCTCGAGAGAAGATTCACGTGCCATAGCCGCCGCCAATCGAGACGGCACCGACGGGTTTCTCCCGCAGGCGCAGACGCTAGTGCCCGTCGAGCACGTTCGGCGGCTCGCTGGACGGGCTCATAAGTCAGTGCCATCCCTGAAATCCTGACAAAAGATGTCACAGTTGGCCGAATGGGAACTCTAACTTTATTCGCGCAAATTAGTCGTGGAGCTCAAACCCGCCAAGACACCACGAGGCTCTTGAAGTGACCCTCTTTGGACAGCGTCCTCCATGAAGGCGCACAGTTGGTCGCTGGATGCCCCCTCACGGTGTTTCTAAACTAGACACTATCAATCTCTTGGCCCTCGTCTCTAAACAAAACATCCCGTCCCACTTGAGGCTTTTGTCTTGGCAAAATCGGCCTTGCCAATGTGTTGTTTTTAGAAAGGGTCTTCAGGTCGTCACGAAATAAGTCTTGCTGACAATGCGCTGAGAAAATCAGCCCCTCACTGACGAAGACCGCAATTGGTCTGTTTGTAACACGTTAGAATTGCCTACATCGTAGGATCTGGCAACTCCGCTTAGAACATCAGCCCAGTCCTGTCTCCCGGTGGACCGCAGTTCTAAAGAAGGTTTGGAGGGACATATTGGTGTTGCATAGCCAGGGAACCGGTCAGCAAAACTGAAGTAGTGGTTGAGCGGAGTGCTCCCGCCTAGCAGGAAAAGCCCGGTCACCTACCCAATGATTGGCAGTTTTCCAGAGTTGTGGTAGAGGCAATGTGCGCCAAGTGGGATGGGCACCCTGACATGTAAATGGCCGCTGAGTCGACATATCATACGTGAGAGGTTTCCTGGAAACCTTAAAATAAGAAATCAACAATGCGCATGATTGCTCGTCCCAAAAGGGAAGGGCAGGTTGAACCGAGACATCTCATCTAGATCTGACAAAGTCACAAGTCAGTCTCCCCGCCCCCACGCAAGAACCCCGACATGAGTCGAACGCGCGGATGCGCTTGGCGTGGCTAGGGATTGGACGCGTCTTGGGCAGGGTTGACTATTCTTGAAGCACGCTATTCATTTGCGGGCGACAGGTAGATATAAGCTTCGTTGGTTGTCACCTGAAGTCTCGACACCTATTCGTCTATTCTCAACTTGTCGTGCATGTACATGGAACCAAAGCCGCCAACATGTTGTTCTCACAAAGAAGCGCCTGCGATCGTTGCCGAGCTCTTAAGAGCCGTTGCTCTAGAGAATCCGGAGCGGCAAAGTGTGAAAGATGTCAACGCCTTCAGATCGACTGCTTCTACAGCCCCCCGCGACGTATGGGCCGACCAGCAAAGAAGAGACCAAGCCAAGAACATGTCAACTCAGCAACACCGTCATCCGGATGCCGCCGCGCTTCAACAATGTCTAGCGTAACCATCCAATCGACCCAATCCGACGTGGTGGTTCCAACACCAACCAACGAGGCGAACAAGTTTCAATATGGGCTGGGTATCATTCAAAGTCATCCGGCCGAGGACGCATCCTGGGTGGAAAACTTCGAAGACCCGTTGCTAGGGCTCTTGCAACATAACGATCCCAAGATGATGGCTACCGCATGGATGGATCACGATTCGCTGGGTTTCTTGGATCATCAGGAGGAAGCAGTCATTCCCGACCACCATGGCCTACCCATCACACCCGCCACGACGGCCGGCTCTCTCCCCAATGGCTCGGAGGACGCATGGAGGCAAAGCTGCGAACAGCCACATGATTTCAGTCACCCGGAGTCTTTCGCTTGTGATACCCTCCCCCCGTCTCCGGAACCAAAGTCAACGGAGCCCGCTACTCAGCGTTTGCTCGACCTCCAGTCGCGACTCTTTGGTCGCCACGTGACAAAGGCTCAAGAGCTGGACGGTCTACCGGCGCTCATCAATACTACAGTACATTCCACCGAGACCCTCATAGAGATAGTTGAAGGCCTACCCCCCTTGCAACCCAGCGTGGAGGGCCGACGGTCCGCCTCGCCACTTTCCTCGTGGGGCGCCGGATCCGACCCCGCCGGCTTCAATGCCCCGGCTGCCCCGTACGCGGCGCCAGAACCGCGGCTACAACCAAACCCCAACTACGCTGTCACAATCTCTCTTTTCATCACATGCTACCTCGTTCTGTTGGATTCTTATGACGAGCTGCTTTCAGCTCTGAGAGCGCGACTGCAGTGCTCGCTACAGGGCCAAGGTCCCAGTCCAACCAGCGACATGGGCCTGGCGCAGACTTTCTTCAACGGCAGCTCGGGCGGAAACCTCAACAAGTTCAACCTCGTCAGCTCATTTGACTTGGACGTCAGCTCTGTTGTGTTCCTCCTGTCACGAATGATGAAGCGATTGCACAAGTCCACGGAGAGCCGCTTCGTGGCGGTTTCCGTGGAGAACCCGGCGTTCAACCACATCAAGGGACAGAGTCACGGTGGATACCCGGTTGCGCATGGGTCGATCGGCTATGATTTCCAGGATGGCGCAAGCCAGGATACGGACGGGATTTCGGAACCATCTCCGGGGGCGTCTCTGTCTCCGATGATGATGATGGGAAACTACGCTCTGAGGGAAGTGAGCCAGAGGCACCAGAGCGTGATGGAGTTGCTTCGTGTCATTAGGTGGCTGGCCGATGAAGTATGACATAGCATGCGCCAATGAAAACAAGATTTCTTTTTGGCACAAAATAAAACACGATACGCGTGGGACCTCCGCCTGCACGATTCATTCTAGTGACCGGTCCGAGTGTTTTTCTCGAGTTGGTGGAGAGTCGCCATCATCATCGCATCGCTGTCCTACTGAATTTCGGCCGGAAAGATCATTTGTGTCGAAGAATCCCGGTGCGAATCATCCCATGATGAGATGACATGAGGTAAATCTGATCTCTGATTCCTCGCATTCTACGCAACTTACCGCAAAGCTATTCTTAGCACATACGCATCGGAAAAATTCCAAACATTTAGCCCATGTTGTCGGATGGCTCCGTGGCCATTGCAGACTCAGATTTGCCCTAATGCCAGCTGAAGAGGGAAGAGAGGAAGTTGAAATGGATATCTTCTGCCATACATGGCCTGGTGACAGGTACCTCTTGGTCGTTGGACAAGACTCTGTCATCCCCGAACGCATCAAATGTCTCAATCTACATTCACGCTTGAATCCAGGTGAGTTGATGCCCTGGTGTTATTTTCGCGAGAAGGATTGGATCGTGAAGCACTGACGCACGGTAGGCTTACACGTAACCAGCATCAAGTCTGACAAGTTCTGAATTGAACTGATGTCGAATTATGAAGTGCGCCGAGTTCCATACACTTACGCGTCCTGCTATCTTCAGTAAATGTGAAATCCGATTCGTGTCCAGTGCTCATCGTCATTCTCGATCACATATTAACCCATAATACTCCCCTGAGATCTAGCTACCTACACTCATCTTCCAGCATCAGCTATTTCCCCCAAAAACCATTAATTCAGGCGATGGTTGCGTATTAGATGTTAACCCACCACACCTCAGATCGTTTCCAGAGTCGGATCATTCTCTATGAGCTTTTCCACTAGAGCCTTGTTCTTGAGGGTAAGTGTTACATCGCACCAATACCCGCCTTCAGCTTTGCACATGATCTGCGTGTTGACTTGGTCGGGACCGATTAGCAAATCATATCAGATAAAGAGTTCGGCGGAAAAAACAAGCCCGCACTTACATCTGGTTATCGTACGCTTATTTCGCATCAGCGAATGCCCCAAAACCAACGGCAAAGTCTTGGTCACGGGCACCGACGACTCGGTCCCTGGTTCTCCGTTCGAAGTGGGGTTACCGTCCTCGAGAGCGTTCCCCGTCGAAGGGATACCCGTCGAAAGCTTGGAGAAGTCAATACCGTGCCAAGCTGATGCCCAGTTTGTCACTGAGAAGCTTAGTTCCCCGGGCTCGCAAATATGAACCCCGTATCCACCACGATACATCTCGCGTGTAACGGCCAAATTTCTGTCCATGCTCTCGGGTTTCAGTGCTTCGATGACTGCTAGGCGGTTCCGACGCGCAATTTCGCCAACCGACGTGTCTCGGCAAATGGACATACGGGCTGCGCTGTACAAGATTGCGTTGTGAAGGTAGGGCTTGTCGGCCGGAAGTGCCGGATGCCGTCCTCGGGCTGAGATATTATCAGTATTTTGAGGCCTACAATTCATGGCTTCGGGAGGAATTACCATTCGCAACGCCGCTCAAGGTGACCATTTTGGGCTTTTTACGATGGAGATAACAGAGCTATGTTCTGCATCAGCTTGACTGACGTTGGGCATGAAGCCTTTAGGATCGTTTACCTTTAGTATTATTGCACTGAGAACGTCCCCGTTAGTTATTTCAGCATGCTTTGGCCCATGCTGGGAATCGATTGCTGCTTGATGCTTCTTTCGCAGCCTGGTCACCACGGACTCTGGCAATATGAGAAGCCGGCGAGATTCGTCTGGTTCCTTGACCAGCTCCGGGACGAATCCGAGAAGAATCCGTATTCGTTCGTCGCGGGATTTGAGTCTGTATGTTCCCTTTTTTTGCAAGGTTTTCTTTGGTATGTCCGTCGGCCCATCAAGACCCCCACGCTTCAGCTGCAGAAACTCTCTGGGGCGGCCACCGGCAGCGAGCTCAAGCCACGCCCGGATGAAACTGGCGTATCCCATTTGATCCACGACCGCATGAGGCAGGTTTGTGCTGAGGACTGTGCCGTCTTCGTAGTGTGTGAGATGGACCAAAAGCGTCGGGGTGTCGGGACCGTCATCGAGGCGGGACTTTGGCCAAGTTGCAGGCGTCCACTCTTGCTCCAACTCCACGACAGACTTACCCCACGTAACAGTGTCGATGGCGCCAGTAGTCGAGGAAGGCAACAGTCGGCTGGCTGCGAGTGTGGTTGGTACTCTGCGGCTTGACCATTCGAACAGGGGCTGATCCGCAGGGGAAACAGGGTGCAAATGATATGCTAGGCCTTTGCCTTTTCCTGCTGACCTAACCCGCGCTCCGAGGAGCGGAAGATGGTCACGGACGAGGCTGTCCAAGGAGACTCTCAGGACTTCCTCGCTCAAGGAATGTCGTATCACAAAGAAGACCAGGGAGCGGATCTCGTCGATCGGTTTCCACTGGTCCTTGGGTTCCAGGGGAATGACCTCGACGTCTCGCGGCGGGCAGCCGTGGTCATTCATTGCGTTGAGCCAGTATGACTGATGTCGAACTCGACCGTTTGTAAACGTAAACTATTAGAGCGCAAACTTGAAAGTAATGTTTTTGAGAGACACGGGCTTATCTACGTGCGAAGCGATGGCTTTTAGCTGCTTGTGGCATTCAAGGGCATCCCTGTAGACACGCCTGCGACCAACCGGATCTGGCCCTTGACTTTGAGCTACAGAGTGGTATTTATATCCCGTCGGGTACAGCGTGGGCTGCTTTCGCGCGAACTCAAGACGCGAAGTAGATTCGTCTCACTTAATCATGTGGGATTCAGTGGGCTTCTATAACGTCCCGGCGGGATGCCAGGGACTGCACGACCGTAAGCTGACATTTCATTTTAATTGACTTTCGGGAGACTGCCCAGTGGCTCGGGGGGGTTGAAGGTAAATTAACCACCGCGTAACGCGTTCGTATTTGGACTCGCCCTTTACACAACAAGCGAGCGCCCTAACGTCCTAAAAGGCTAGTGTTCAATTCCGAGAGGCCCTTCTTGTGGCTTTCATGCTGTTCCAATTGGGGGAAAGCCGGGGCAATTACCGTCCGCAAGCAGCGCTGGCATCCAATACTAGGGGCAAGTTTGGCAGCTAAGCAGCTCGACATGATTAGATATCTACTCCAGCTGGCCTTTGCCAAACGCTTTCCCCTTCTGCGTGGGCTTACATCGCTTCAAATTCGAGTCCTTCAAATTTCGTACCGTCTTTATGCTAACCGCACAGTCCCGGTTGCAATCTCGCCTGATTGCCCTCGCCTTACACCCCTCTGGGCCAGCATGGTCGCAGGTATCGCATGCTAATAGCAACGGTGCTGAACACCATGCACGATCCCGTGAAGATGACCACCCCTCTATACTTGAGCAGTCCGTAACTTTCCGCGGACGTTATGTGAAATAACAGGTTTCCACTGATCGGGCCGGCCAGCACGTTGCCGACCCCTTTGCCAAAGTTGAACAGCCCAAAGATCATGGGCACAGCCGTAGAGTCTGTGCTCACTGCCGTGGTCATCCTCGCCCACATGGCCGTGAACCCAGCGGCGAAGAAGCCGTAGACCAAGGCAAAGACGATCAAGAGAGGCAGGGTATGGGCGAGCCCCCACAATGCGAATGCCGACGTTGCTGAAACGACGGTAGATACTATAGCCAAACCTTCGAGAGAGACTTTCCGGTCAGAGAGCAGGCCGAACGTGAGCTGACCAGCGACCTGCGAGATGCTCATCAGGGCAAGAAGGAGAGCCCCTTGCCTCCCGCTCAGTCCGATGGATGCGGCGTAGGACGGGAGCCAAAGGGACGGGAAAAAGTAGCCGAGGCCCTGCCCCAAGTTTGAAATCGAGTAAAGCCAAAACAAAACGTCGCGAAGGAAGCTCCAGTCCATCCGGGTAGAAGCGCTGTGCAATGAAGGCGGCAGGCGGCCTTTGAGAAACGGGATCAGTGGCCCCGTTAGGACAAAGAGACCGATGGCGATGGCCCGTAACGTGGTCTGATACCCGTATCTGTCCAGCAAGGCTTCGATGGCGAAAGGGAACACGGCTCCCGACACTCCAGATGAACTACACAGGAGTCCATACGCCATGCCTCGGCGTGTGATCCAGTACTCGTTGACCATTGTCAGGATGGGATAATAAAAGATCAGAAACCCCACCCCGTAGGCGACGCCCTGAGTGAGGATCAGGGTCTCGACTGTGGTGCAGAATGAAGCAAGCACAACGCCGCCGATGCAAATGAACCCTGTATGCTCCTATTAGGCACTGAACGGGAGGTTCTTTGGACACTACAGTATTCACTTACATCCCACCCATATCATTTGGGTTTGGAATCGCTGGTATCGTTTGATCAGAGGAGTGACGGCGGGTGCCCCCAAGTAGCTAATACCGGAGGCAACGCTTCCCACTACCGGGATATATCTACTGTCGGCGAAAGCCGGCTGCTTGGAGTCTGCACAAGATGATCAGTCCGAGTCTTGAGGAAACTAACGGGAGCAACCTACAGAATGCTTGGAACACCCCAAAGGATAGGGGAAATCTGGAATGCAAAACGTCAACGGCTTGAACGAGACCAATCAGTGGAATGGAACCTCACCCCCATAGGAGAGCCTCAAAAACAAATGCGGTCAGGAGAAGCTTCCATGCCGCCAATCCCCGGTCGGCAGGCTCGAGCTGATGCTGGGTGCCATGGAATTCTGTTGAACTACTCGGATCGAGGTCTTGGAGATTTCGAGTCGACGTTGCGGAGGGCGTCGCCAATTCAATCGACTCCAAATTCGATACCGTAGACATCTCGCTCGATTCTATGATGAATTGTTACAAACGAATGTCGTACGGATGTCGTTCTTATGAGAATCGCAGTTTGGCGGGGAGCCGAGGCTAGCCACCCACCCCCGTGCTCCGGTGATCGCGGATCTTGGGCAGTTAGTGTGAGATCTAAGACGTTCTCATGACATGCGGCGCATCATCCTTGGCATTTGCGAGAGGTTTTAATCTCGTAACATGACCGAGCGATTTACTTAATAGCTCATTCAAGTCTCGTTCAAGGCCATCTTTGGAAGAGGACTATCTTAAATCTATTCCAATATCTCCCCATCCAATCCTTGAGTCGGATCCGTCCTTGGCGCCCAAGTACAAGATATCATGGAATATCTGAAGCCGTTCTCCATGATCACGCCTCCACCAGTACTGCATCTTGGCTAGCAGAGACTCGTCCTTCGCCGTGCCATTGACCGCTTCATCCCACAAGTCGACCCTCATCCCGTCCCAACCTTTGGCGACCGGCTTCTCCCTCACTTGCTGAGCGGAAGGGAATCCGGCTGGAGCAACTTGCTCATCAGTACCGAACTCCAACTCAGACTCAGTCATGAGACGGATGGTGTAAAACCCCCTCATCTGAGGCCTGTCGGAATCTCCGGCAGACGCGGGGTTCTTGGTTGGCGCATGCTTGTGGAGGTATTGCACAGTTGTTTCTCTGTTATGAGCAGCAAATGATGGCTCAGGGCGACATATATGACAACATGACGGAGAGAAGAAGGCTTCTTTCGCGTCTGTGTCTTTGGTATGACGGTAAGTTGCATACAGAGTCTTCAGGTGAGAGGCAAGATTCGTATCTTTGAAGGTGAAGGTCATGCTGGCAGGATTGACTGCGCCACAGAAACAACCCCCCCCCTTAACAGGGGGCAAAAGGGATTCGCGCTGCGTTGACGAAGATGCTTCAAGACGCCGCTCCCTTATCAAGGAGCACGGAGAGCTTATTGACTCACGAGGGAAACTAGTCACACCCAAGTCGCATGCTGTCAGCTTTTAGCGCTTATATTTGACCCATCGACCCATTAGCACGGAGGTATTGCATCCAGGTTGTTGGACGTGGCCAATCTCAGACAATGGAAAAACCCCATGCCAAGCAATCAAAATGAGAGCGCTCTCATGCAGCTTCGTACGGCACTCAGGTATGATCTTCCAGTCCGATCCTTGAAGCCGTGCATCTCCAACCTCGGAGTCGTCTGGACTTTTCCGTGCCGCCGGGCAACTCTATGCATAAGCTCTCCAAGTGAGCCAAACTCAATTACACAACCTTCACCTTCAATCCCACCTGCATTGTCCGCGCCGCGACGACTGCCGCAAGCATAGTGAAGCCACAGAACAGCTGCAGACCAAGGTAGCTCCCACCCTGAGCGGCAACGATGGCGCCAGCAATGGGACTGCCCGTCAGCGCACCAAACGACTGCACCGCGAATGCCGTCCCGGTCCGGATGCCAATCTGCCTGATGTCGGAAATCTGAGCGACGAGCCGCGGGGGCCAGTGAGACGAAGCCCCGAAGAGAACCCAAAGATGACGAGGAACACGATGATGGAGGCGTTGCCCTCGCCGGGGATCCAGAGCGCGAGGCAGAAGAGGGCGCTGATGAAGGTTATCGAAATCATGACGTTGTAGCGACCCAGTTTGTCGGCGACGATGCCGGGAATGATGCGCCCGAGGATGCTGACGGCATTCATGATGGGCAGCAGGTAGATCACCAGGTTCTCGTCCATGCCCTGGGCCCTCGCCTGCAAGATGACGAAGTTGAACATTCCCCAGAAGAAGAGGAACAGCCCAAAGACGGTGACGGCGAAAGACGGCTGACGAAGACCGTCGAGGTCCTCCTTGAGGACGAACGGCATAGGTCGCGGGGGCAAGCGGGACCTCACGGTTAGGCACGCGATGCTCAGGAGGAAGAGGAAGAGGAGGGCGACGGCGCGAATGGCCCAGGGGAATCCGACTTGGTCAATCATCTTGGACATCATGATGGGCAAGATGACGCCGCCGAGAGAGGACCCGGAGACCATGATCCCGAGCGCCGCGCCCCTGCGGCGGAAGAACCACGACACCACGGAGGCCATGCAGGCGTTGAAGGCAGCGCTGGATCCGATCGAGGAGACGATGCTCTGCGCCAGGATGAGCTGGTAGTACCCTGTCGACAAGGACGTCATCATGAGACCGAAGACGTACACGACTGTGCCCCCTTAGAGGAGGTATCGCGGGCCATACGAGTCGTATAAACGGCCAAACTACGGCTTATTCAGCTGCGAAACCCCAGACAGGTGAGCAGATGCATACCACAACACCCATGAAGGTCATCGTCCACACCTGCAGGCTGGTGATCCATGACACCGTGGTGGCTGGGTACCCTCTCAACGGCCCTTGGAGGTAATATGCCTGGAAAAGGGACGGTTCAGACACAGAACCTACGTGAGCTTGGAAGTGAGTGTCCACCTACCTGGAAAACACCAACGCAATTGATCAAGCCAGTGCAGAACAAGGCACATCAACCGCCGAAAACCACCAGCCAAGGCTGCGTTCCGCCGTCAGGGAAATCGGCGGGGTTCATGCCCGGTGGGCCGGCGGGAGCGGCCGGCGCGGCTGCATCGCCGTCCTTGGCATAGGTGTGCGGCTTCTCGGGCGCCAAGCCGCCCTTTTCCATGTCGTCGAAGCCGACGTTGGCTGGTTCCGGGTAGATGTTCGCTTCCGCCTCACGCTGTTGTGAGGGAATTCGCTCCAGCGACAGGTGGGTGGCGGTCTGGTACGGCGGCGAGTTGTCCACCTGTTCTGGTTCTGTCCTCGCGTGGTTCTTCTCCATGACTGTCGACGAGTTGGACGACGTGGATATGGTGTCGTTGGCGCGCATTGCTGCATTGGTCTTTTGGAGTCGACCGTCCCGACTCGCGTTCTGCTGACTGGCGGTGGCTGTTAGGCTGTTCCAGCATGTACCGCTATTTGCCTGGTCGATGATGATGGGGCGATACCGATGATGGGGCGATACTATCTATTCTAGATCGATCGGGCTGGTCTGAGCAGCTTCAGTTGCAGCTGGTCGCATTCTTATCCCGAGAA
This sequence comes from Colletotrichum neosansevieriae, assembly GCA_036785495.1. Taxonomy (NCBI): domain Eukaryota; kingdom Fungi; phylum Ascomycota; class Sordariomycetes; order Glomerellales; family Glomerellaceae; genus Colletotrichum; species Colletotrichum neosansevieriae. Next base: position 34,647 of record JAVHLV010000472.1, read on the forward strand.
GCTGCTGCAACGTTCTCACTCGTTGCGGATGCAAAATGTCTTGCACAATGCGGCTCAGGTGGATGATGAGAAGACTTATTAATGGAGCCCACGGAAGAAGACGAGACTACTAGCTCGCGTTCTGCTCGCTCTTTGCAATGGTATTCTTGCTAGGCTCGGAAGAAAACACCAACACCAGTCCTCTGACAAACCCATGCTCCGTTCTAAACGCCATGCCCTGTTGGATCGACGCAACTCTGGATCCCCTTCCCCCTAAATCTGGGGAGGGGAAGGGGGGTTGGCTCCACGTCCCCGGGGTTAAATCAACTTGGCCGATGACACATATTTGCCGAGTTTTAGTATGAGATCCGTAGTCCAACTGGCGGGACAGCGAATTATCTTGTTCCCAATAAAGCTACGGGTCACATGAGATGGGCGCCGGTCCTTCCCGCCCGCGCGCGCGCGCGCTTGTTGGGTCTTCTGATGGAAACGGGTGCGGACAGATAGGCACACTGAAGTGGATGTCGGAGACCGCCTCACCATTGCTTGATATGAGTCGTAGGTTGTTGCACTTTGGCGCGTAGAAAGGCGGTCAGCCTCTTGGAATGGCACAGGAATTGTTTTATTATCCATTTTTTTTTCGCTGTGCGCTTCTCATACCTGAGTTGTCAGTAAGTAGGCGCGACGAAGACTACAGAAATTTGAGCGCAGCCGCTCTTCGGATGGGCGTTGAGAACGCCATGCGACAGAATCAGGATCTGAATCCCAGGATCTGGTTCTTCTGTGCCAAAACGGTGGTAAGATCCTACCCGAGGGGATATCCCTGGCCCGGACCTGTCTTCCGTGTGGGGGAACGAACGGCTGGTCCCTTTTGCTCGGCGTTGGGACGAAAGCGCGAGCTCCGAAAAAATATGTAAATGGGATGTCATCTGAGTGTTGAACCAACCAGGGAAATTTCCCAGTTCGGGTGGTGTTCTCGGCGCTTGGCTCGGAGCCTGGCGTCCCTGGCACTATCAGTCAAGCTTCTTTTTACGGGACGGCTGCATGTCCAACCTCAAGCTGGGTTGTCCTGGCTGCTTGGATCGGAGAACGAGTCTTTGCACATGTCCGAAATGAAATCTCACTTCAAAGAATTGCTTCCGTACTGGCGCCCGCACGTGGAAGGGGCGTCGAAGCTGACATATTGAGTCTAGTTGAGCTGTGTTACTTCTCGCGTTGAAGTTCGCTCAATTTCATTACACAGTAGATGTACATTTGTCAGCGCGGCGGCTGTATGTTTTGATAGTGATTGCATCTTCAGCGGCGTAGCGAAGCCATATGCTGTCTTTGGTTCCGCCTTCACCTGACGAATTCCTTCAGGTCCTTGGTGTCCTCAAAGCTGGCCTTGCCATCGCGGTTGATACTGGCGACATGAATTGCGGAAGGAGGCTGCTCAACTGACGCCGGCTTCGCCTCGACCTTGGGCTTAGTTGGTAATTCGACAGCCTCAGGGACGACACCAGCTGGCGCATCTGCAATCTCGTTGACTTCATCGTTGGTCAGAGAATCTGCGACTCTCACACCCCTGCTGGATAGTAGAAGAGTGGTAGGTCCGCGGAATTGGAGGAATAGCCTGTCGCCCCAGACGGTTCGGCGAAGCGTCGTGCGCAGGGTGAACAGCCACTGAGCAAGGGTTTTATAGGTGCTTGTGTCGCGCATGGATTTCATGAATTTGGTCTCCGGGAGCAGGCTAGTGACGCTTGGGACCTGGAAGCGCAAGACATTCGATTTGAGACGGAATGGTAACGGAGGGTTGCGCGAGACGGCGTAGGCGACGACGTGCGAAGGGTGGGCGACAAACTCTTCGCCCTCGGCCAGGTTGAGCTCGTATATCTGGCCAGGAGATGACAATGCGGCGAGGCCGCGGCCGGTAAGATGGGTGCTTCCCCAGTGAGCGATGGAGAGACCGCGATTTATGCGGGGAGATATGGATAGGGTATGGCCAGTCCATGCCAGGAGGGCGTTGCGCTGAGTAACCATGTAGTCGGTCGTGCCATCGAGGTGGAGGACGGAGAAAGTAGTGGTAGGTGACTTCGTAGAGATGAGTGCAGTCAAAGGCGTCGAGGAGGAAACGCGTTGGTAGAGGAAAGGCACGCCGAGGAGCGCTCGTGTGAAAGGAGAGAGAATCGAAAGCGTAGATTGGGCCTGGGAGAAACGTTAGCTTTAATATCCAGCCTGCTTCCCACACAGTTCGTCACATTTTCAGCCTTGCCCGCCACTGCGACCAAAGTGCCTCTCCTCGTGTAAAGCTGCTGCGACGGCGACAAGGTGACGGACAGGAGGGAGTGAGGTGAACCCAGGACCTCGAAGCGGGCATCTACATAGCTTCATGTCAGTAATTTGAATGCCACCATGTCATTGGAGGAAAGTCCATACCGGCCGAGTCCCTCAGTGCAGTTCCGCGAGCTCCAAAAACGTCCCCGCCAACCCTCGGTGCTTCTGTCGTCGGCGCCGCGCTGATCTGAATGCTCCTGCACTGCCTGCAGACGAAGGAACGCAACAGACCAAGCCGCAAACCGCGGGCTGTCCGCAGCAAGGGCAATTGGGCACTCATGGCGGAGATTGAGAGAAGGTGATGAGGGTGGTCGTCGGATCGTGACCTCGAAGCTCCAGAGAGGCACCTCTCTGACGGGATTGCTGCAGCGATCAGGAATTGGTGATAGCCCGGGCCGTGCCCGGGGGGTCACGGAAAAAAAGTCGGAAGCAAGGTGACTCCGATGAGATACGTACCTACCACGTTAAAGGTAGGTCTCAAAAGAGCTACCGGCGACCGGTACCTAGATACCTTACTTGGCTTACGTAATTTTGGCTTCTGCTCTCAGATCGCCGTTACCCCGACAACCTGTGGAACGAATAATGACGCGCCCCCTGTTGATGGGATCTCTCACACCGACCTTTTGCATATTCCTTGCACAACGGTCCTTGACACCTAAGGCAACCCTCCTTCCAAGTCGTCAAATCTCTTCTATCATCAAACCAATTTCCCGGCCACGCGCGTGGACGAGACGACACCGACGACACGCTCCCGTCTCCTTGTCTGCACTCCATCCACGACCTTGCCTAGGCTGCTGCCACCTTCGATCGGTCCAAATCCCAAGTCTGGCGCACGATGTCGGTTCGTGTGGTTGCACGAATCCGTCCCCTGCTCGACAAGGAGCTGGACAAGGACACCATCGTCAGCGCAGACAGCACCGAGAGAGGCAAGCATGCCACGCTCGTGAAGATCCCCAACCCCAAAAACGAATCGGAGGAGTTCTCCTTCGCCTTCAACAGTGTCTATGACCAACCGACGACGCAGGAGGAACTCTTCACCGCAGAGGGTACGCGAGATACGCCGTTGCCGAGACCACGCGTTTGCTTTTACTAACTCCGACAGTCGCGCCCCACCTGAAGGCGCTCTTCCAAGGCCTCGATGTCACCATTTTTGCCTACGGCGTCACGGGAACCGGCAAGACGCACACCATGCGAGGCGGCTTGAAGCTGGCCGACAGAGGCGTCATTCCGCGGCTGCTGAGCGGAGTGTACCGACGTGGCAAGAAGATCACCAAGGACACGGGAGGCAACACAACAGTTGATGTTGCCCTGTCTTACTACGAAATCTATAACGACAAGGTGTTTGACCTGTTCGAGCCACCCGAAAAGCGCAGCGCGTCCGGTCTCCCGCTCCGAGAGAAGGATGGCAGGACTATGGTCGTCGGACTGTCAGAACGCACTTGTGAGGATCTTCAAGACTTCTCGAAGCTTTACATCGAGGCCAACAACAACCGCGTTACCGCCGCCACGAAGCTGAACGCCCACAGCAGTCGAAGCCACGCGATCCTTAGGGTTAAGGTGACCCAAACGACGGGAGATGCTGTTCTTGAGAGCACAGCATCAGCCATCGATCTCGCTGGCTCCGAAGACAACCGCCGGACCGAAAACGGCAAGGAAAGACTGGTTGAATCTGCAGCAATCAACAAGAGTCTGTTCGTCCTGTCTCAGTGTATCGACGCCATCTCTCGCGGCGACAAGCGAATTCCCTATCGCGAATCCAAGATGACGCGTATTCTGAGCCTGGGTCAGAACAACGGCATCACCATTATGATCCTCAACCTTGCACCAATCCGAAGCTACCATCTCGATACTCTAAGCAGTCTGAACGTCAGTTCCCGGGCGAAACGTATCGAAGTCCGGGAGATCGAGAACGAAGTTGTCTTCAAGCAGGTTCCACGCACAAACTCTGGCAACTCCACTCTTGCTCACCGCCAGCCCCTCCGCCCATTGGCCAACGCTCATAACATCCACAGTGGCACCATTGCGGCCAAGGAGAAGGAGAAAGAGAAGGACGCCACACGGCCAGTCAAGGCCTTCAACGTCTTTGCGGACCGCAACAAACCCGTTGGTGCTCCTGCTCGTCCGACAGCGAACACCACCCAGATCCGTAAGCCGGCGGTCGTGGCTGAGCGTGAGGCGGCACCCAAAGCTTCCAAGCTCGCACGTCCATCCCAGTCCACTCAACCAGCCCAACAAAAACTGTCAATCTCTCCCGAGCAGCTGGAGGCTTTGGTCGAGAAGAAGGTCAGTGAGATACTGAAGTCGAGAGAAAATAAAGAGCCCGAGGCGACGCCAGCACCCGCTCACCCCGATATCAACGAAGCTGTGCAGCGCCGCTTGGAAGCGCTTGAACGCCGGATCGAGGGCGAGGAACGCGATCGAGACGACACGCGAGCGGAGGGCCTTCGCTACCTGCTGGCTGCAAGGCAGGCGAAGGAGAGAGGCGATGACCATGGTGCGCTCAAGATGTATGAGCTGGCTCTTCCCTTCTTCCCTGGCCAGGCGAAGCTGTTGGACAAGATTGAGAAGTTGCGCTCCAAGATGGAGAAGAATCTGGCGGGTGAGATGGCTGCTTCTCCCGCGACCCGTGACAGGCACGAGAAGAAGCGCAGAAGGGTCGCGTACGATAGCGAGGACGAGTACGAACACGCCGAGGCCGACGAGGATATGAGCTTCGTGGACGTCACGGCCAAGTCGAAGAGCCGAAAGGCCAAGTCGACCAAGCCTCCGAAGATGGTCTTGCCCGAGCCGAGCGGCCCGGTCTCCCCCCGATCGCAGAATTTGTTGAGCATCATCAACTCCCGCGAGCTCGACCAGATCAAGAGCCTGCACGGACTCGGCTCGAAGAAGGCGCAGGACCTCGTCGACTATCTCGAGGCGATGCCCGAAGAGCGAGGCGGTAAAATCGACTCTCTGGCGCAGCTGAGGACCATTCCTGGAATGGGTGGTCGCACGGTTGATCGTGCTTACGATGGCCTCGTCGGTGCTGCGTAGAGCGGCTTATATGCCAAATCCTAGCATAGCGCGTGGGTTCGACGGTTGCATTGGCATGGTGTTTACGGAGTTTGGATGCAGGACTGCGGGGGTAGCCTTGAAAAACAGGTTGCTTTTAGATTGTTGCATTTCGTGCGAGCACTGCTTCCAACATTGGTTTCCGGACTAGCCTGTCGGTCTATAATACTACTACTGTTTTTGCACCCAGCTGTTGATATCCTTTCCCAGAGTTTCCGGGGCCTTTTCTACTTGTGTATGCCGGATGAAGATGAGGTTATTGCTCATGCTGCCGGCGGGTGCGAGGCCGACATCGATCGGTTGACTACCTTACTGATGTTGTCGTGTTCCTAGCGTTAAAAGGGTAATGTTCGCGTTTCTAGTTGCATTCAATATTCTTTTCATTAATGACGATGTCGTCGTGAAAATATCCGAGCCACTGGAACTCATCATCTTGTAGGTTAAATTGGCGTTTCACCCGACTGTAGGTGAGAGAGTCACGGTTGATTCAACAAATCGCGGGAGGGTGAACGGAAAGTATCGAAAGGGAGCAGCAGCGTGGGCACGAAATCACTGAAGTATTTGGGTGTAATTAAGCAGCATACTTTTTCGTTTCCCGGAGAGGCTTCTAAAGCTTTGTCGTGAGAACCAGCTGAATTCTCTACGTTGTCCCCGAGGATTGTGCTATAATTTTTTACTTCTTCCCTTCCGCCAATTCACCAGGAGGAACAGCGACAGCTGCTCCCCCCATCTCAGACGCGCAGGAGTCTAGAACTGCTCACCAGCCTCGGACTTCTGGAGACCAAACTACGAGGGGGAAAGGTTAGTCAGCGCGTGTGTTTGTATAACGAGCTAAAAAAGAAAAGGACTGATGCGAGCTCGGATCAAGGCGAATGCGACGCCGAGATTGTGTGCAAAAGGCTGTGAGATACCAGCCGAAAAGTCTTTCTCGATCACTTCGGCCGAAGCTTTCGAGGCCTTCTCATTGTGGAAAAGGGGGGGGACGCGGCTGACTTACCTTCTTGAGGCGAATAGCGTTGATGGTGATGAAACCAGTCTGTGAATCTGTCAGTCAACTTTGCCTCTATTCGCATTTACCAAATTGAACACGCTTACCGTCTCGGAGGGGTCGAAGGTGGTGAGGGAGTCCATGGAGGCATCCTCCTCAGAGTAGAGCTTCTCGGAAGAGGTGCGGCCAAGGCAGTAGGCGTGGCCCTTGTAGACGCGGAGGCGGACCTCGCCGTTAACCTAGATGAGGAGTTTAGTCAAACCAATGTCATCTTCAAAGGGTTTTCTTTTTTTTTTTGGGGGGGGGGGGGGGGGGGGGGGGGGGGATCATACCCGGCGCTGGGCAAAGTCGAGACTC